>PVIC010031873.1:0-21072 GCA_004025085.1 Thryonomys swinderianus | reverse complement strand
ATTTCCTTCTTGGTGACAGAGATATAATTGTTCATCCATTACATTGTTGTATCAAAGGAAATGATTCCTACAAAGGCCTGATCCACAGAAACTGCTTGATAATAAGCAGCTCTGTCTCTAAGTCAAATGTCACTAGTAAGGGTCTTACTTAGTCCAAATATTTTATATGGCTACCTCTGCTTTCTAGAAAACACTCACTTTTTTTTTAAAGCCCCCATCAAGGTTTTAATAAGCATCAACACCACACACCTGCCTGTGGGTTCTCCAGCCCCATACTCATTTCCTCCTGTAACCTCAGATCTATTCCACAGAACTTTCTACACTGAGAAAATAGCCCTTTCTCTAAGTGTCCTGGGCCCCGTGCTTGATTCACACCTTTTGTAAAGAAACTTCCCAGCTTTGTACACAGAACTCAACCTGAAGGCAGGCACAGTGACACACATGCCTGTAGTCTCAAGCTATTTGGGAGGCTGAAGCAGAAAGAGCTCTTGTGCACATGAGTCTAAGACCACACAGACAACACAATAAAAGGAAGAAAGGGAAAGAAGAAAGGAGGGAGGGAAATTTAAACAGTACCTTGTGCCCTCCCCCACTTGGAGAAGAGGTAGGCACCCTCCCACCCGCCGGTCCAAGAGCAGCAGAAGTAACTGAAGAGCTCCCAGAAGACCGGGTGAATGGAGGGCAGGAGTGAGAAGAGCTGGGCAAGAGGTTTAATTAAACTTTCTCTCTCCATCATCCGGCTTAGAAAACAGGGCTCAGACTAAAGAAGCCAGAAAGCTCCTTTATGTTTTACCTTTAAGAAGTGATTTTAGTCTCATTGAAAGTTAGGGAATCACAGGCACAGAAGAAGGGAAGGTGGCTGAAGAGACAAAACAATACAGACAGAAACACCTCATCTAGTCCAGAACCTCAGCTTGAAAGCAAACATTAATCAGATGCTTAGAACTCAAGAATTAAAGGCAAGTCCTGGTTCCCTGATGTATGTTTAGTGTTTACTTGTGCTAGATCTATACCCTAAAAAACAAAAACAAAAACAAAAAAAACTAACCTAAAAAATCAATCTCATTTGAGGGCTGACTGCAACAACATAACAGTGTTTAGTTCATTACCACATTTTACTCAAAAAAAGACAAAGGGATGTGTGACAAACCTGACGGCTAATGTCACTATCTTAATGTATTTGTATTACTTTTTATCTACACATGTCTATCTAATTTATATCCTATCCTTTTGAGTTATGAAATAAATAGGCAATGATAAGGGAATAAGAGAAAGCTGTAGAATATAAATGTTTACCAAAAAGTTTCTACATGTGGTGAAAAACATTATCCTTAGTTGCCCCAAAACATGTTAAGGGAAAATAATACTCAGGCAATATTAAGGATTGTGCTGACAGCTCCTCTGAATGATGCTGCCTTTGTTTTGCTCTATTTAATCCAAATGATAAAAGAACTTATTAAAATTGCCCTCGACAGAACAGTAGTCTGAAAGGATAATCCAAGTCAGCTCTTCCATAATGGCTCCCTTGAGAACACAGCAACAGGAAAAACATGCAAGTTCACTATCCTCAGAGAGAAGAAATAGATGAGCTTGCTGCTATAGAAACCTTTCTCCCAAGTCGTCTGCACCAATCAAAAAGCCAGTGATTTAATGAAATCAAAAGGGAAGCAGTACTCCCCAAATCATTCCTTGAGGCAACTGTCACCTTGATTCCAAAGGCCGAGAAAGACCAACCAAAAAAGAAAAACTACAGACCAATCTTGCTAATGAACGTTGATGCAAAAATCCTCAATAAACCAGGCGTGGTGGCTCACGCCTGTAATCCCAGCACTCAGGAGGCAGACACAGGAGGATTGCTGAGTTCCAGGCTTGCCTGGGCTACATAGTGAGCTCAGAGCTAGCCTGAACTACAAAGCGAGACCCTGTCTCAAAAAAAAAAAAAAAAGGCCGGAGGGTTAGCTCAGTGGTTCCGGCGCCTGCCTCGCAAGCGCAAGGTCCTGAGCTCGATCCCCGGTAACCACATACAATGCTGGGCGTGGACACTCACGCCCACCAACAATCAACACCGCATACCACAATGCCAGGCGTGGTGGCTCACGCCTGTAATCCCAGCACTAGGAAGGCAGAGACAGGAGGATTGCTGAGTTCGCGGCGGCTTGCCTGGGCACCATAGTGAGCTCAGGGCCAGCCTGAACTACAAAGCGAGACCCTGTCTCAAAAAAAAAAAAAAAAAATCTTCAATAAAATATTGGCAAACAGAATACAGAGAGTCATCAAGAAAATCATGCACCCTGATCAAGTTGGATTTATCCCAGGGATGCAAGGCTAGTTTAACATACACAAATCAATAAATGTAATACACTATATTAACAGACTCAAGGACAAAAACTATATGGTCACTTCAATGGATGCAGAAAAAGCATTTGACAAAATCTAACACCCATTTATGATCAAAGCCCTACAGAGAATCAGAATAGATGGACTTTATCTCAAACTAATACAAGCTATTTACAAGAAACCAACAGCCAGCATCATACTTAATGGGCAAAAACTGAAACCTTTTACACTAAGATCAGGAACAAGACAAGGATGTCCTCTGTCACCACTCTTGTTCAATATAGTGCTGGAAACATTAGCCACAGCAATTAGGCAAGACAAAGAAATAAAAGGAATAAAGATAGGTAAGGAAGAATTTAAACTGTCATTATTTGCTGATGATGTGATTCTCTATATAAAGGATCCTAAAAACTCAACCAAAAGACTGCTAGACTTAATCGCCAAATTTAGTAGTGTAGCTGAATATAAGGTCAATGCTCAAAAATCAACAGCATTTGTCTACACAAACAACAGACTCACTGAGAAAGAAATTGAGAAGTCAATCCCTTTCACAATAGCATCCAGAAAAATAAAATATCTAGGAATCAACCTAACAAAGGAGGTGAAAGTCCTCTACTCTGAAAACTATGGGACTCTGAAAAAGGAGATAGAAGAGGATATCAGAAAATGGAAAGACATCCCTTGTTCCTTGGTACAGAGAACCAGCATCATCAAAATGGCTATACTCCCACAACTACTATACAGATTCAATGCAATTCTGATTGAAATCCCAACACCATACTTCACAGAGCTAGAGAAAATAATCCAAAAATTCATCTGGAACCACAAGAGACCTAGAATAGCAAAAGCAATTCTAAGCAACATGACATGGCAGGGGGTATTACAATCACCAATTTAAAACTGTACTATAAGGCCACCGAGGAAAAAAACAGCATGGTACTGGCAAAGTAACAGACCCAAGGACCAAGGAAATATATTAGAAGGTCCAGAAACAACTCCAGATACACTAAGCCATCTCATCTTTGCAAAAGAGCCAAACATCCTCAATGGAGGAAAGACAGCCTCTTTAACAAATGGTGCTGGAAAAACTGGGCTTTAACCTGCCAAAAACTAAAGCTAGATCTATCTCTTTCACCATGTAGTAAACTAAAATTACAGTGGATTAGAGACATAAACATTAAAACAGAAACAATAAACCTGCTGCAAAACAGGTTAGGTAGAACTCTTGGAGACATTGGCTTAGGCAGTGACTTTATGAACAAAACTTCTTTACTGGCTGTTTGTCAGACAAAGGGCTACTATCTAGAATATATGAAGAACTTAAACAAATCAGTCCCCCCAAGTTCAAAGACCCATTTCAAAAATAGGCATCTGAAATGAACAGACACTTCTAAGAGGAAGAAGTAAAAGCAGCCAACAAGCATATGAGGATATGTTCAACATCACTGGTCATTCAAGAGATACAGATGAAAATAACAATAAGATTTCATCTCACTCCAAAAAGAATGGCTACTATTGTGAAATCAACCAGCAATAAATGCTGGCAAGGCTGCAAGGAGAAAGGAACCCTTCTCCACTCTTGGTGGGAATATAGACATAAAGATATATATGCACCCATGTTCATAGTAGCTCAGTTTGTGATAACCCAACCTTGGAAACAAGACTGCCCATCAACTGGAGACTGGATAAAGAAGATGTGTTTTTCTTATAAAATGGAGTGTTACTCTGCCATAAAGAACGACAAGTTTCAGTCATTTATGTGCAAATGGACACACCTGGAGGACACACTAATAAGTGAAATAAATAGATCACAGATATGTAAATACCATATCTTTTCTCTGGTATGAGAACCTGTAGATGTAAATGAGTTCTAGAATGTATGACAGACGTGGTGAAACAGGAAATACTTAAAGGGAATGTGGTAGAGGAAAGTAATGAGGGGAAAGAATAAATATGATTTGAAAAGAAAAAGAAGGAATATATTATAGGTGGGGGGGTTGGAGTGGGTATGGATACAGGTAAAAATAAGAATTAACTCATGTCATATACTGGTAGAGATTCCCCAATATTGAGTGTGATTGTGAGCTGTTTATAAAATGTACCAATAAAGAATTCAATTTTTAAAAAGCCGGTGAGACAGAGATACTTCAGGCTTAGCTCTATCAACCCTTGCATTCAGTCTGCTTATTTGTGATTTATAAGCAGCAAGTCTGAGGATAAATAAGATGCAAACACAGTCTCTCATTCAAACACACTCATTTGAATGAGGTAAAAATGAGAAAACTCATTCTTCTAGTGCTAGTTACATTTTTTTTAAAAGTTGGCTTCTTGGGCCGGAGGGTTAGCTCAGTGGTTCCAGCGCCTGCCTCGCAAGTGCAAGGTCCTGAGTTTGATCCCCAGTAACCACATACAATGCTGGGCGTGGAGACTCATGCCCACCAGCAATCAATACCACATACCACAGTGCCGGGCGTGGGTGGCTCACGCCTGTAATCCCAGCACTCAGGAGGCAGAGACAGGAGGATTGCTGAGTTTGAGGCTTGCCTAGGCTACATAGTGAGCTCAGAGCCAGCCTGAACTACAAAGCGAGACCCTGTCTCAAAGAAAAAAAAAAGTTGGCTTCTTGCTCTTTTAAACTGGCACTTTGCAAAGTCACTGGGGTTCACTTCAGGACGCAAAACAGATACTAAGAAAACAGCCAGCTGTCCTAGCAGCCACGGGAGGTGCTACTTTTCAAGCTCGATTTTATTTCCAGATGCTGTCTTCTTCTATGTTACCATATGTAAAGATGTGTGCATGCTGTGCACGTCTATATAAAGAGATATCACCTGGGTTTTATTTATTCAAATTTTGTGAACCAGTTAACTGCATGAAACTGTCTTAATGATGAAACCAGATAGACTATAAGGAATATTGTTCATGCTGTTTACACACACACACACACAAACACACACACATAATTTATACAATTAAGAAATATTTTAACTTCCTGTTACATCAATTTTTTTACATAAAAATTATTCTTAGAAGTATGACAAATTTTGTTTTTCAAATAAGAATGACTAAGTTTAATATAAGTACAAATATACTCAGATTATTCCAACCCGGCTTCTCTCCAGTCATCATCCTATTCATTATTAGATGCTTAAGATTTTTATTCTTATTTATCATTTTAAAAAGCTTTCAATGGGGGAGGAGGGAAGAAGGGTACAAAGGGCCTAAGATATGTTACACATATGTAGCCACTGTCCAAGATGAATATAGTCACTATATACTGTGCACATGTACTAATAAAAATAAACTTTTTAAAGGATTTTAAAAGGAAATAAAATAATTTATGATGTAAAATATGTAACTGCTTTCTTTAGAATAAAATAGATACCTAAAGATGCAGAACTATTTTTTGAAATAAATTTAACTTCAACTTGAGAGATTACTTCAAATAGTAATTCCTCAAGTTACTTTAGTAAATATCCGAAACAGTGAAGCCTTCAAATGTGAGTTATACAGCTTTAAAAATTCTGCATTACTCATGGATTTCATTTTCCTATTATAATGCAGAGAAAACCAAATCTTTTGAGAAAAACAGCAAAACCAAGTCACCTTTCCCTTTCTTCTATAAGTAAACTCATAGACTGCTTCACAATGAGCATTCACTCATCTTGCCCATGTTAAAACAGAATACTTCTCAAGAGCTATTAATAATTTAACTCAGAAGACCATCATAAATATGCATGAATGGAAGATCACTTGCTCCGTCCCTGTGTGTGGAAAGGCTAAGCACTTCCACAAAGACAAACAGCAGCCTGATTCTCAGGGATCTCCAGGCCTGTCTGCCAGACACAGAGAAAAGCAAATGCTCCCATGGCAGCTTCTTGGCCCCCTGAGCTGTGCTGCCTGCCTATCCCTCTGCAGCCTGCCCCTCTGCCCTGTCCACGTCCTCATACTTCACGTGCACTGTAGTCTCTATTTACACCCCACCTCCTACACAAATTTCTAAGGTATTTTAGTGGTCTCACTTTTGCTTTGAAAAGGCAAGCTCAGTAAACTTAAGTAACTTAAGGCTTAAAGTTAGGACATGAGAATGCTAGAATCCAATGAAGAGCTGTCTGGTTCCTGAGCCCTTTGAATTCTTCTGTAGCCATGGCCATGGTTCCAGGACCACTGGAAGATCGCAAGTTCAAGTCCAGCCTGGGCAATTTAGAGACTTAGCAAGACTCTGTGTTCAACTACAAAAAGAAAAGTGAAGGTCCTAAGTCCAAGTGATAAGCCCAAAAAAAGACATCTGAGTTTCAATTCTGATTTCCTTCTTTTTATGAACCTGTGAGTATGTTATATGATTTCTCAAGGCCTCAGTTTCCTAATCTGTAAAAGAAATAACAGAAGATGTCAGTACCTGATTCACAGGGTTTATGGAGAGGATTTAATGGAATGTCTGCTATACTTCCTGTCCTGTCCAGAGTAGCACTGTGCCTTATATGTAGTAAGTGCTGACTTGTGTCAGTATTTACTTGAAAAGTATGAAGAATTATATAATTTATATATAAAGGGCAATATAACTATAAGGGATTTAATGCTTACCAATTTTCTTCCTCCAAATAGATCATATATATATATATATATTTTTTTTTTTTTTTTTTTCTTTTGGAGACAGGGTCTCACTTTGTAGTTCAGGCTGGCCCTGAGCTCACTATGGTGCCCAGGCAAGCCGCCGCGAACTCAGCAATCCTCCTGTCTCTGCCTCCCGAGTGCAGGGATGACAGGCGTGAGCCACCACGTCCGGCATTGTGGTATGCGGTGTTGATTGTTGGTGGGCGTGTCTCCACACCCAGCATTATATGTGGTTACCGGGGATCGAACTCAGGACCTTGCGCTTGCAAGGCAGGCACTGGAACCACTGAGCTAACCCTCCAGCCCAGATCATATTTCTTTTAAAATACACACTCTCTAATTTCACCTCCTATCTGTTCTTACAAACATTAAAGTTTGCACTTTTCTATTTTATTTTCCCTCATCTTTTCCATAATGTCCTTGACTCCTCCCAACAAAGCCTCTTTTAACACATCTGTAAACCCAGGTACTTTCTAAAATACCTAATCCTTCTCTGCTTATATACAAAGGCTGTTCCACTATCAAAATTATGTTATCCCTGGGGAATAAGCCATATGCTTTTGAAAAACATATTAGTGCAGTCAACAGTAGCTGCCCTTAACCAAAACATTACTGATGATTGCAAAAAGACAGGGCCTCCTTGTGGACAAGTACTTTCAGTGTGAAGAGATGGCTTCATTCTTCTGAGGTCTTTAGACTCCAGCCCCCACTCTCTTCCCTATGCTGCTCTTCTACCAATTCTCTGTAGTATAGAAAAGTTTTTCCACATCATTAGCTGACAGCGTTTTGTTGAGCAGATTCAGAATCCATCAAACCACTTAAAGAATAACAAGGCGCACTTTTCATGTTGGCCTTATAATCTTTGATTGCAAGACTTGTTTGATCGGATACATGGAATCCATTTGCCATGGACCCTACACCTTTATAGGCACCTAGATGCCCGTAATGAAGCCCTCTTAAACACAGTACAAGCTTTCTCTCAATTAGAATTGCTCATACCCAACAGTGAGGATGAGGCTGGTTCCATCTTTATTCAATGGAGACTGAGAAGAGGTAAGTATATTCATTTGTCAAAGGTGTTCCTGGACAATCACTTAGTACTCTATATGGTATAATTTACCAGCTCTGTACAATGCCATATGATTAAGCATGAGTTCTGCAGAACGAAATAAACTAAACAAAGCAAGGTATCCAGGAAGGAGGAAGAGAGATGGTGGCCAGAGAGAGGGTGGAGAAAATGAGGCAACCAAGTAGAGATGAAGAGAAAAAGTTGACCAAGTCTGTTGGCATCTCTCATGTCATTAAAACCCCTTTTTTCAACACTGCCTTTTTGCTTTAATAATTTCTTTCAACAGAGGACACAGAAAAGGAAAAATATTCCTTTTGGAGAAGAGAAACAGTCCAACTTTCAGAAATAATGAGCCAGACTTTTATCTGAAGCAATACTGTAATCAAGTCTCCTTAGGTAATATTGAAATAATAATCCTCCTATTTCCTTGAAAGTTGAAAAGACGATGCTGTATCCTCCATTCACAGCCCTCTCTGGCCTGGCTTTATCTACCAGTGCAACCAGGAAATTAACTTTGACATCCCCTGAAGCACGGATTTCTGTGGAGTATGGTGTTTTAGCTTCAGATCCTAAAAGAGCATGCACGCACATGCACACACAACACACACACACACCCTACCTTCCTAAAACTAAAAGCATAGTAGCATCATAAGTGAAAAGAACATTTTTAGTGGGATGATCTCATTCTCTAAGCTCCTCTCAGATTTTCTACTATGTCTTTAAACTGTCTTCCAGTAAGACATTCTATATTCCATTTTGGGAAAGGAACAAATGCAAAGGCAAATATAACTCCCTCCCTTTTATTTTTTTTTCTTTCAATAACTGCAAACAAAGCTTTAGTCTCTTAAATCAAGTATTAATAAATTTCCCTTTCAGTACCTTTTGGGATGATAAGATGCCAAATGTGTAATAAAAATAAATCGCCATTAATAGCTGGGGCTTCGGCAGCTGAGACACCTCCAGTCGCTGTCACTAACCGCAGCGGGTATGATTTTTCTCCTTGGAGCACAGCTGTGAATAGGAGCATTAACAATCACGCTCCAGGAAAAAGGCATCCAATCATAGTTCTGGGGTTCAGTAATTTTTTTTAATCTTTATAAATTGAAGTGGTTTTATTGGGTTTTTTTTTTTGAGGCAGGGTCTCACTTTGCAGTTCAGGCTGGCCCTCAGCTCACTATGTAGCTCAAGAAAGCCTTGAACTCAGCAATCCTCCTGCCTCTGCCTCCCAAGTGCTGGGATTACAGGCATGAGCCACCATGGCCCGCACTGTGGTATGTGCTACTGATTGCTGGTGAGTGTGTCATCACATCTGATATTGTTATATGTGGTTATCTGGGATCAAACCAGGGACCTTGAACTTGCTTGGCAGACGCTGGAACCACTGAGCTAAATCTCTGGCCCTGAAGTTGTTCTTTTGAGTGAGATACTGAGAAAGTTCAAGACTGACTCATTAAGATCTCTGATTCAAAAAAATAGAACAGAAAAACAAAAGCTTTATGTGGCTGACAGATAAAATGACTTCAAAAAAAGAGGTAACTGGTAAATGACCCTGAGATTCTTTAAATCCCATCAATACTGACCCTGCAACAAAATTTTATAGAATTCAATAATATGAAGGGTTCTGGGTGAACATGACATACAAATAAACTACGGTATAAGACATTTTAATAAAGACTGGTCCATCCACTTTTGCTGCAGGATAAAGTGGCAGTACTCCTATCTTTTCTTTTTTTTTTGCAGTACCAGGGATCAAACTTGGACCCTTGTGTGTCCAAGGTTGGCTTGGTACCACTTGAGCTAAATCCCCAGCCTCCTATTTTTTTTTTTTTTGAGACAGGTCTTGCTTTGTAGTTCAGACTGGCTCTGAGCTCACTATGTAGCCTAGGCAAGCCTCGAACTCAGCAATCCTCCTGTCTCTGCCTCCTGAGTGCTGGGATTACAGGCGTGAGCCACCACGCCCGGCCCCAGCCTCCTATTTTTTTAGAAAGCACTGATATACTATGGTTATTGGTATTTTGTTTATCAAGATTTCATTTGTAAACTACTCAAGAGGTTTTTTTATCATCAAATTATTTAATTTTAATCTCCCATACAGATATAATCAATTCACCACAACTGACTCAAGAGTACAAGGATGGCTTGAAGATTCTAACCATCTTCTCTCCCATCACTTTCTTGTGTCTGGTGTCCTGTCTGCCCTCTTCACACCTCCTACATTAGCCATTTCAGAATGACGAGCACATCTGTGATTAACTTCCTCAAAGAATGAAGAATTCAGCTGCTTTCAGCATATTTGACAATACAAATAAAGGAGGAAACAGCTGCAGTTGTGTGGTCCCAGCTGGAGAAAAGGACTTGGAGATGATTCATAAACCAACCCATTCCGATAATGCCTCCTGAAGGAATGTTCTTCTCCTCTGTGCACATTCAGCCCTTTGTAACTGAGTATATATTGCTTCCTCTTGTGTTTCCACCCACAGCAACCAAACCCTCTTTTGAGTATCATGGATGATACATGGGGGAGTCATCATGCTGTACTGCAATGCTTCTCAAAGTATGGCCCCTAAGCCAGCAGCAGCAGCATCCCCAGAATTCAGAGAATGCACATTTCAGAAGTCACCATGGAGCCTACTAAATGAAAGGCCCTGGTAAGCGGTCCCATCTGCTTGGGATTCGTCTTCAGTTTTGTTTTATTTTCTGTTACTATACACTAAACCAGAGACTTTGGATTATGCTACACCCTCAGCCCTTTCTATTTATTTTCTTTCTTTTATTTTGGGTCATGGTCCTGCTAAGTTCTCCAGACAGACCCTAAAGAAGTTGTCTTCTCTTTCTGAATCATGTGTCTTTAACTATAGAACAGAGATTATGAAATAATGTCTGATAGAACAAATTCTCAATAAATGCCTTTGTATTTTTCACCTTTGACCCCCTAGGCACAGTTAGAAAATATCTTGCCCCACATACCTATTTATTTAAGGGAATTTAGATGAACTGAACAGAACTAACCCATTGTGCTTCCATAAACATAACACTGATAGATACAGATATTAAGGAAGAGGAACACTACCTAAATCAGCAATAAAGGGGTATTCTAAGTCAGAAGCCTGGCTTGCTTTGTCCCTTGCAAATATCCTCACATAATTTGCCACAACAGGGATCCCATTCTGTTAGAAATAAATATCTCATCAATCTCCACATGTCTGCCATACTTGCTGGTACATAGTACCCATATAAACTTTATAATATAGCAGTTGATTATAATGTAACTCTTTCCAGTTGGAAGTAACTTTCCCCCTGTAAGGTGGGATATTAAATGCTTTGGCCTCCAGAATTTATAGCAATACCTAATATCTAGGGAAAACAATAAAAGCCATTCATCACAGGTGAAAATGCTGGGAGTGGGTTTTTTAAGACTATTCATTTCAAAAAGTTGTGCTGTAAAATCTAAATATCTAGGGCCAGATATTTAGCTCAAGTGGTACTATGCCTGCCTTGGAAGCATAAGGGCCAGAATTTGATCCCCAGTTACACACACACACACACACACACACACACACACACAAAACTAAACATCCAAACTGCAAAAGAGGAAGTTGAACCCATATCTCTCGTCATACAGAAAATGAAATCAAAGACCCACATGTAAAACTTAAAGGTCTAACACTCTTAGAAGAAACAAAGATAAGTGCTTTTAATCTTGGGTTAGGCCATATAGTTTCTTAGGTATAAAACAAAGAATATAAGAAAAAACAAGGAATCTGGGTTAATTGAACTGCATCAAAAGTTAAAATCTTGGGCTGGGGATTTAGCTCAAGTGGTACCACACCTACCTTGGAAGCACAAGGGCCTGAGTTCAATCCCCAATACTACCAAAAAAAAAAAGTTAAAATCTTTGTACTCAGAAGATACTGTCAATAAAATAATAAAGCAAGTTATAGGATAGGGGGTAGTTTTTGCAAGTCATATATCTGATAAGGGACTTAACTGCAAAATACATATGTCACTCTTGGTATACTTAATCTTAGCCAAAAGGCCCAAAAGTTGTATAGGGAACTCTTACAGCTCAATAACAAAAAAAAAAAAACAAGTAGAAACCCACTTGAAAATGAATAGACATTTCTCCAAAGATGTAAATGTGGTGGATAAGTGAATGAAATGATGTTCAATATCATTATCCATCAGGGAAATGCAAATCAAAACAACAGTAAAATATCACTTCATACCCAGTTAAAGACTATAATCAAAATGATAGCAAATACCAAGTTAAGGAGGATGCAAAGAAACTGGAATCTTCATAATGCCTGAAGGTAATGCAAAAGGTATGATCACTTTTTAAAACAATTTTGCAGTTCCTGAAATTGCTAAACAAAAAGTTATAGCCGGGCGTGGTGGCTCACGCCTGTAATCCCAGCACTCGGGAGGCAGACAGGAAGACTGCTGAGTTTGAGGTTTGCCTGGGCTACATAGTGAGCTCAGAGCCAGCCTGAACTACAAAGTGAGACCCTTTCTCAAAAAAAAAGAAACAAAAAAAAGTTATAATATGATACAATAGTTCCATTGCAAAGTATATACCTGTGGTTATTAAACGTGATACATCATTTGACTTAAAGACGGCAATTTAGCAGATTACTAAATTTTAGGTGTGTCTGTGGATGGTTAATATGTCAGTCAAAAAACTGAGGGGAGAAGATCCCTCAAGAGGTGGGCAGTACCAACTAATACACTTGTAGTTTGGACAAAACAGAAAAGGAAAGTATTTCCCTTTTGTTGGAAGAGCTTTACTCTTTGCCCATCCCTTCATACACAGCTCTCCAGTTCCTTCAGCCTCTCAGCACAGGCTCTTTAGCCTTCCAAAACAGAATCACCTTCCAACACAGACTCACTTTACTGACTCCCCAATGAGCTTTCAGGCCTTCAACTCGTGACTCAGGAAGTTCCATTTGAGAACAAGGACTCTATTAGCAGCTGAACTTGAGACTGTGCATGTTAATCTCTGGCAAAAAAAAAAAAAGTCTACATTTTTGTCAATGTCCTAAGACTGGGAGACTGAGATTACGGATGGCAGACTAATTAATCTGAGGAAGGACCTTCCAGCTCTCTAGTGCACAGAAACCCACTTGGATTCTTCTATCTCTGATCCAACGGCCAATGGGACTCTTATGTTTCTGATCCTGTCAGCCTACCTAATAAATCTCTTGTATAATCATACATATATTTATATTGAGTCTTTCACTCTAGAGAACTCTAACTAAAACAGAGTTTAGTACTAATTATGAGAACACTGCCATGACTATACCTGATCCTGTCATGTAGAAGCTTTTCAAACAGGTTTGCGGAAAGAGTTTGGAAAACTTGGAGATCTCAGCTAGAGAAGCCATAGAATGCTGTAAACTGAGTCTGATGGGAGGTTCTGGTCAGAGCTCAGACAATTAGAATACCAATAGAGTGCACAGTAAAAACCAGATTCAGGAAGTTTCAGCTGGGAACAGGACTCTATTGGCAGTTGAACTTGAGACCATATATATTAAACTCTGACCAAAAAAATATTGTCTACATTCTGTCAATGTCATGAGACTGGGAGACTGAGATTAAGAATGGAAGATTAATCTGAGGAAGGAAATTTCAAGACAGGCCAACATTTAGGCTATGGCATGAGTATTCCTGACAGCTTTTTAGCTAGACTACAAGATTCGATAGCAAAAAATCTCACTTTAAAAGTTTTCAGTTTTGAGGGCTGGAGATTTAGCTCAGCCCCCCCCCCCCCCAAAAAAAAAAAGTTTTCAGTTTTGAAAAGAGAAAGCAACTGAAAATTTGGAACAAAAGACCATTGTTGATTAAAATATTACCCTTAAAACAAAGCCAAGTACTATAAATGAGGACAATAGGAAAAATGCTTTGAAGGCATCTCAGGAATCAGCAAGGCCCCACTGTTCACTAGGTCAAGGGTGTAAAAAGGTTTTTTTTTGATGCAGGGTCTCGCTTTTTAGTTCAGGCTGGCCCTGAGCTCACTATGGAGCCCAGGCAAATCTGGAACTCAGCAATCCTCCTGTCTCTGCCTCCTGAGTGCTAGGATTACAGGCGTGAGCCACCATGCCCAGCACTGTGGTATGTAGTATTGATTGCTAGTGGGCGTGAGTCACTACGCCGAGCATCGTATGTGGTTACCAAGGATTGAACTCAGGACCTTGTGCTTGTGAGGCAGGCACCAGAACCACTAAGCTAAATCTCCAGCCCATAGGTGTGAAAGATTTTGAGATTTCACTTTGAGAAAGGAGTTCCAAGGTACTCTGCTTTAAAAAACTCACATAGAGAGCCAGAGGTTTAGCTCAGTGGGTCCAGCGCATGCCCAGCAAGGGCAAGGTCCCTGGTTTGATCCCTGGTAACCACATACAACCATACTGGGCATGGTGACTCAGGCCCACCAGCAATCAGTACCACATACCACAGTGCCAGGCGTGGTGGCTCACACCTGTAATCCCAGCACTCGGGTGGCAGAGACAGGAGGATTGCTGAGTTCAAGGTTTGCCTGGGCTACATAGAGAGTTCAGGGCCAGATTGAACTACAAAGTGAGACCCTGTCTAAAAAAAAAAAAAAATGTTCATGTAGGAAATTGGCTCCCTGGGATTTAGTTCAAGAGATCAGTCATCCAAGTACTTAGAAGCCCCTGTAGCCATTAACCAGGGGAGTTTGACTACTGCTTGAGCTAGCAGCAAACCTTGACATCATCCACATAGTGCTGATTTTACAGGCATGCTAAATACAAGAGTTGTGGGGTTCCCAGATGTGGTGGCACATGCCTATAATCCCAGCATTTGGAAGGCAGAAGATGGGAGATTGCTATAAGTTCAAGGCCAGCCTGAACAGCATAGTAAATTCAGGGCCATCCTGAACTACAAAGGGGACCTTGTCTTTAAAAAAAAAGGAGTTGTGGGGTCAAGTGATTCAGATTTCAGAGAAAGACCTGCGAGGCCAGCCACTCTGTCCCTAAGTGCACAAAGCTGTGAAAGTAAAGCTGAACATTTAGTACAGAGCCCAAGAAGTTGGAGAAGCTAGAAATAAGGCACATTTCTCCTACTAGAAGGTGGAACAATTGCTGAGGAAAGCTACAGGTAGTCATAAAGGCACACCAAGACAACTTGGCTGCAACTGTGTAATGCTATAGGACTGTGGCTCCCAAATACTCTTGGAGCTCATTTCTCACCACAACCTTTAGGGTGCTGGAACATAGAACTATGGGAATTAATGTTTGCCATGCTGGTGTTTGGTCTTGCCTTGGTTTCATTTCTTTCTATCACCCTATTCCTCCCTTTTTGAATGGAAATGTGGAATGTTTACCTTGAGCTGTTGTAAGTTATGAGTGCTTAACTTTCTTTTTGATTTTCACAGGAATTTACAGCTAAGAGTTTGCCTTGAGTCTCACAGGACACTTCTGACTTGAATTTTTCAGCAATGCTAGAATTGTTAAAATTGGTGACTCTTGGAGATGGACTAAATACAGTCTGCAAGTGAGACAGCCATGAGTCTTTTGAAGGCCAGGGGTGGAATGCTGTGGTTTGAATCTCGAATGTCCCCAAGGAGCCTCATGTATTCAGAAGCAGAGCTTTTGGAGATTGACTGGATGATGGCAATGCTGTAACTGACTTGCTGTTATGAGATAGGTTCTTGTTGGAGGTGAGCCACAGGGGTGTGACCTAGAAGAGTGAATCTTCCTTCCCTGGTTCCTTTCACTCTTGCTTCGCAATGACATGAACAGGTTTCCTCCACAGTAGGTCCTTGAACAATGCTGTCTCTGACTTTGTCCTGCCACCCATAGAATGAATCTTTTGAGACTCTGAGCCAAAATAATCTCTCCTTCTTTAAGCTGTAGGTGTTAGGTGTGCTGTCTCAGCAATGAAGAAAGTAATTAAAACACTATCCAAGTAAAAATGTGAATTAACTTGTGCAATATACTGGTACAAATGCCCCAGTGTGGAGTGTGATTATGAGCTGTATATAAAATGTACTGATAAAGAATTCAATTAAAAAAACAATATCAAAAAGAAATAAAAATATATAGTGACACAAAAACTAGCATACAAATGTGGATAATAGCATTGTTCATAATATGAAAAGATGTCTATCAACTGATGAATAAATAAATACAATGCATTTGTATAATGAAATATTTAGCAACAAAAATGAAGTCTTAATACATGCTGCAATATGGATAAACCTTGAAAAAAAACTATGCTAAATTAAAGAAGGCAGATACAGTAGTACCTCCATTCATGAAAGTTTTTGTTTACAACTTGATCTGCAAGCAGAAGCATTTGGCAAAATTCTGTTTTGTTGAGCTCTGCATTAGGATGATGAATGCAACGGTGGCCATCTTTTCCAGAATCATGAAACAAATTAAGTTTGTAAACTGAGAACCACTGAACACAAAACCCTACATAGCATGACTGAAATATTTTAATGCCTAGAATTTAAAAATATATAAAGACCTAAGGCAGACTAGTTCTGTTGCCTTAAACTGATTGGGAGGGTTGGGAGGAAATGGAGAAATAAAAAATAACTGATAGTGGGCATGAGAGTTTCCCATTATGGTGATTAAAATGTTCTAAAATTGTGATGGGTACACAACTATATGGGCCACTAAAACCACTGCATTGTGACTTCTGACTGTGTGAGTTGTTTGGTAGGTGAACTCCTCATCAACGAAGCTCTGGAACATCATAACAGCAAAGAATTTTTTGGCAATTAAGATTTTTCAAAAATAAAGATTTTTAAAGGAAGACTAGGGATTTAGCTCAGTGGTTCTGGCACCTCCCTTGTAAGCGCAGGTCCCGAGTTTGAATCCCGGTAATTACATACCACAGTGCCAGGTTTGGTGACTCACGCCCACCAGCAAGCAGTACCACACACCACAATCCCAGGTGTGGTGGCTCATGCCTGTAATCCCAGCACTCAGGAGACAGAGGCAGGAGGATTGCTGTAAGTTCAAAGTTTGCCTGGGCTACATAGTGAAATCAGGACCAGCTTGAACTACAAAGCAAGATCCTGTCTCAGAAAAAAAAAATTTTAAAAGAAAAGTTTTAAGGTGGAGTTTAAAAAACTATAACTCTGAAATCTTGAGGGGAAAAAAAAACTATGAAGTCAGCTCAATTGTATTCTCCTGGATTAAAATGAATTAAAAGAGACTGAACAAAAGATGTGAATGAAATAAAAAACATGAATAATAAGAAATTTTCTTTCCACTTCCTCTTTTTATGTTGCTAGTAGACCAGAAAACACATTCCCCATGGGATATTTTGCAATTTAAATTTTGCTGAATTAAATCATTGTCACATTAATAATACTAGAAGGGTTTTTAGCTGAACCTTGATGATTATCCCAACTTCTGTGTTTTACAAAAGTAGATTTTTTAATATCATGCTGCACTGCTTCCTCATCAGTATGTAGATAGCAAGTTTTATTTAACACAATTCTAATGAATCGTCTTCTTGAATATACATTTCATGACTTCAGAACGTGAATTTTTATTTTACATTTCTTACACTGTCTTCTTTTCATTCTTAATTGACATGGATCTTTCTTCACTTTAATGAGAGGTGAAATATCACACACCTGTGATATAAACACATCATAAACAAGTCGTTCTTCAGCTGTTTCTAGCAGCTTGCTTAGATGGCTACACCAGCCTATGGAAGAAACAAGTAGCAATCAAAATACTCTTTGTAATCACTGTTAACTTTCAACTGATTCCCAAGTTGATATTTTAAATCTGAGCTCAAATTTGGTGTTCCCACGTATAATTCAGGACTAAATATTTCCCAGTGTTTGTTCATTGAAATCAACAGGGAAAAAAAAGAACAAAAACCTGGCATTTCACAGTCCAGATTTCCAAACAATAATCTTATTCCAAAGTAAAATATCTTTAAAGTATTTTAAGAACTAAAATTAAAGGTTTTTTTCTTTCCATTTTTTTAACTTGCAAAACATCTTAGATTTCTATATTGACTCCACTTCAGGAGAAAATGAATCTATGTATGACATATTTGAAAATACAGAGAAAGGGGTGTGTGTGTGTGTGTGTGTGTGTGTGTGTGTGTGTGTGTGTCTGTGTCTGTGTCTGTGTCTGTGTCTGTGTGAGTGTTTTGAGATGAAAGCTCACTAAATTGCCCAGGCTAGTGTTAAATTCGGAAGCCTCCTGCTTCAGCCTCCCAAGGAGGGGATAGAGGTGTTTATCACTACTCTCAAACAAATGTGTATTTTTAATTCACATGATGTCATATAACAGGCCACTGTCACCTGAAGCATAAACATTTTCAGAGTCAATTATGCATGTCAAGAACTCTCTGAGAAAATAAATACAAATGGGGCAAGTCATTTACAATTCATCTGAAGATCCAAAGAGATAAAAGAGAGTGTAACTAATCAGTGAGCAACTCCGGCTGAAATGCTTGCAACCTGTTATTATTAGCTCTTTTCCTTTTCTGTCACAAACAGATGAGCTCACACCAATTGTGGTGCCTGGATTTATAAAGATGGTTTAAGTCCTTATTAAATAGATTTTCACAGTTAAAAACTTAGGTGTAGGGCGGAGGGTTAGCTCAGTGGTTCCGGCGCCTGCCTCGCAAGCGCAAGGTCCTGAGTTCGATCCCTGGTAACCACATATAATGCTGGGCGTGGAGACATGCCCACCAACAATCAACACCGCATACCACAATGCCGGACGTGGTGGCTCACGCCTGTAATCCCAGCACTCGGGAGGCAGAGACAAAAGGATTGCTGAGTTCGCGGCGGCTTGCCTGGGCACCATAGTGAGCTCAGGGCCAGCCTGAACTACAAAGTGAGACCCTGTCTCAAAAAAAAAAAAAAAAACAACTTAGGTGTAACTTAATACAACTCCTGTAGAAATCAGGATGGAGGCACTTAGGAACAAATGAAAAGAGAACTACCCTGTAAGCCAGCAATCGCATCCCTTGGTATATATCTGAGGAATGAAAGATCGATGTTCTCTAGAGACACCTGCATACCCGTGTTTATTGCAGCACAGTTCACAATAGTCAAGTTATGCCAGGCATGGTGGCTCACGCCTGTAATCCCAGCACTCAGGAGGCAGAGGCAGGAGGATTGCTGAGTTTGAGGCTTGCCTGGGCTACATAGTGAGCTCAGGGCCAGCCTGAGCTACAAAGTGAGACCCTGTCTCAAAAAAAAAAAAATAGTCAAGTTATGGAACCAGCCGAGGTGCCCATTAACAGATGAATGGACAAAGAAAACGTGGAACCATACACAATAGAGCATAATTCAGCCATAAAGTAGGGAATTACATCATTTGGTGACAAATGGATGGAATCTGATAGCATCATGGTGAATAAACCAGACTCAGACAAGTACCACGTGTTTTCCCTAATGTGTGGCAGCTATAATACATACCACAGGAGGAACAGAGAGACTATCACTAGACAGGTGGAAGGGAATAAGGCAGTAGTGAGGGAGGGATAGGGGACAGTAGTCGGGGGGTTACCTGCAGGTATGAAAACACCACATTGAAACCCAGTATTTGCAAAATGATAGACACTCATAAAAACGTGTTTTTGAATATGCCAGTGTATTCTACGGTTCCACCCAGAGATATCCTCGCCTTCTGACTCTCTTCCCTCACTCAGGGTGCCATCCACCAATCCTCATTTTCAGTCACCAGCCACGTACCTGACCCCTAGGCACTTTACTCTGTCCTCAAACTCCTCCGGAAATGCAGGGTTTAATTTCAAACTAATGACCATGTACTTTCTTCCAGGTGGCCAGGAAACAGCATCTTCCTACACCTATCAAAAGTTTGTTACCTGCCGGACATGGTGGCTCACGCCTGTAATCCCAGCACTCGGGAGGCAGAGGCAGGAGGATTGCTGAGTTCGAAGTTTGCCTAGGCTACATAGTGAGCCCAGAGCCAGCCTGAACTACAAAGCGAGACCCTGTCTCAAAAAAAAAAAAAAAAAAAGTTTGCTACCTTTTCCACAAATCAGCACCTAGTCTAAACCCTCAGGTTAGTATCCAAGGATGTTTATGATGTGGCCAAAGTTATGTTTTAGGATTTTGCTTCCTCTACCTGTACAGTAAGCACTATGCACAAAGCACTCTGCTGTTACTCTCTGAACATGGCCCAGAAACCACACTTAGAAAGGACGCAGCTAGAAGACCAATGAATGCCATTGCTTCTAGAATTACAAACCCCTCCCTTCACTGCACTGGCTGAGACTCAGGCCAATCAGGTTCCATTTCTTCCACGCAGACATCTTGTATCCTTGTAATGTATAGTCCTCCACTTTCTAATCTCAGATTGACTATGCATTACTTCTAAAGTACTTGCTATATTCCACCTTTAGTATCATTCTTGTGCATGTTTCTTATCTTCCCTACTATATTAGAAGCTCCTTAAAAAGAAGATGTCTGTCAACAGAGGTACATCAGCTATTTAATATACAATCAACAGTTTAGGGCTGGGGCTTTAGTCCAGCAACATAGTGCCTGCCTGCCAAGCTTGAGGTCCTGAGTTCAATCCCTGGTAGCAATCAATCAATAAATTAAAAAAATCAGCATTTCAGCCAGAACTGCCATCTTGTAGTAATTTGCCAAAATGATGAACACAAAGGGAAAGAGGAGGGGAACCCAGTATATGTTCTCTAGGCCTTTTAGAAAACATGGGGTTGTTCCTTTGTAGATACATGCAAATCTACAAAAAAGGTGATATTGTAGACATCAAGGGAATAGGTACTGTCCAAAAAGGAATGCCATACAAATGTTTCCATGGCTAGGTAAACACCGCAAAGGCCATGCAGTGACTTCCGCCACCTGCAAGCAGCCCACCCACCACCAGACCCAGGCCAGCTGACCCAGGGACCTCTATCCATCTTGGGCAGGTCTGGGTAAGCACCATGGAGGCCACCCAGTGACTTCCACCACCTACAAGCCTTCTGCCTACCACTGGACCCTGGCCAGCTGCCCCATGGGACATCCATCCACCCCAAGTGATTCTGGCCTACCCACCATTGGACTCAGGCCAGAAGCC
>PVIC010031872.1:0-21044 GCA_004025085.1 Thryonomys swinderianus | reverse complement strand
AAAAACAAAAAAAAAATTGAGGGCCAGAGGGTTAGCTCAGTGGTTCCGGTGCCTGCCTCGCAAGCACAAGGTCCTCAGTTTGATCCCCGGTAACCACATACAATGCTGGGCATGGAGACTCACGCCCACCAGCCATCAATACCACATACCACAGTGCCGGGCGTGGTGGCTCACGCCTGTCATCCCAGCACTCGGGGGGCAGAGGCAGGAGGATGGCTGAGTTCGAGGCTTGCCTGGGCTACATAGTGAGCTCAGAGCCAGCCTGAACTACAAAGCGAGACCCTGTTTCAAAAAGGAAAAAAAAAAAAAAAAGAAAGAAAAAGAAAAAGAAAATGCTTATGTGAAATAAAAAATAGATTACACAATTGAGCCCATGGTACAATTACAGTAATGTCAAAATAAATAGGTTTTGCTAAGAAAAGGGAGCAAAAGCAACCCCAATCAAATGGGAATGCTGGCTTGCATTTTGGTGACAGGACAGAGGGAGGAGTTCTTGTGTCTGACTTTTGGGACTTTCTATAAAAAGCATGCATGTTAAGAACATTATTTTTAAGTAGGAAGAAATAGATGTTCTTAAAAACAATCCAAGCATGGTTGTGGCACACACCTGTCATCCTAGTACTTGGGAGGCTGAGGCAGGAAGATTGTTGGGAGTTGGGGGCCGGCCTGGGCTCCACAGAGTTTGAGGCCAGCCTGACCTACACCGTGAGACCCTGTCTCGACCGAACAACCCCTTGCCTTGCCCATCTGTGCAGAGCTGCCTGGGCCCCTCTGCTGCCACCCCTGCCGGGCCTACTCAGCACTGGGAAGTGGGTGCACCTAGGATCTGCCCCGAGCCGGGCATGTGAGGGCCGCTGCGGCAAGCTGAGGCCACGGTCCCCCTCGCCCGACAGTGTCTCCAGGGGCTGACTGTGGGAAAGTGGCCTGGGACGGCTCGAAAGCGGAGCGACAGACCAATCTGAGCCGCGAGACCATTCTCCAGCAACGCGGTCCATCAGTGTGGCCGAGTGTGGGATCTGAGCCTGGGGTCTGCTGCCTGCGCCGCGGCCTCTACCCATCCTGCAGCTGCACACCTGGCAAGGCACCACATGGGACAGATTTCTGGTCTCCTCTGCGATGTGCACAGAGCCCGCACAGTGCCTGGTCGCTTGCAGCAGCGTTGGATGAGTCGGAGACAGAGCCTTTGATGGCTGTCGCACAGATACAACGGGGCCTGGGCTTGGCTGGCCAGGTGCAGACAACGGGGCACATTCATCTACCTGAGCCCCACCAGGTACCTTGTGTTCCCACTTATTAAGTGCTGAGGTCAGAGCCTGGGCAATCAGAGAATACTTCTTCAAATGTCCCTGAGTCCCCAGATCTCCTTGGGGAGCCACCTTATCAGCAGCTGTGTGTCACAGGGAAGTGGCTTCAGGATCCTTGTGAGGTGTTATCGACACTACATTCTGGAGTGATGGAAAATTTTCTCCCTGTGGCACTCAATATAGTAGCTCTGATGCCTTCTGAGCATAGGACCCGCGTCAGTGTGACCTGACAATGAAAGCATGTCATTTAACTTCCATGAATTGTTGCTTGTGGATAATGTGGGTCTCAAAAGTGGATCCTGAATTTTTGTTTATGTTTTGAGACAGGATCTCACTGTGTAGTCCAGGCTGGCCTTGAACTCAGGATGATCCTACTGCCTCAGCCTCCAGTGTGCTGGGATGACAGATGTGTGCTACCAGCCCTGGCAAAACATTTCATTATATGCCTTTTTTTTTTTTTTTGAGACAGAGCCCTGCTGTGCAGTTCAGCCTGGCCCGACTGGCATGTCTGGCCGTGAAGAAGCTGCTCACTAAAACAGAATGGTCGCCCATTTGTTGAGAGTCCGCGTCCAGGACAGCAGAAGCCAGCCCAGGGGCCCTTGGAGCAGACACTACACGGACACGGGTATGCACCTCCCTTGCACAAATCTTGAGGCCAAGTCTCCAGAAACCTCCAGGGCTCAGAGTCCTCGTGCTGGCTCCAGGCTCCTGCCTCAGCCTTCCTGCCTGTGCCCAGGTTCTGCCATCGACCAGCCACCCAGCCACGGCCTCAGCCTCTGCCCACATGCCTGGGTCCCTTGTCTTGGTGTCACGTGGCTCAGACCCTTCTCCCCAGGCTGCTCTCAGGCAGACTGCCAGCACGGCCCACCCGATAGAAGGTGCCCAGGCAGGGGAAGGCATTCTAGCCGGGCAGCCGATGGCCTGGCTCCTGTGGGCACGTGGGGGTGGGGGAGGAGGCCCAGCAGGGAACAGGGAAATGGCAGGGGATGGGAAGGACCATCCGTACACACGGTGTGGCGCGGCCCTACCTGCCTGCGCAGCCCAGGAGGTAGCTGCAGTCATGGAGATGCCTCCGGGCGGTGGCACTCACAGGGGCCGAGGCAGAGTGTCTGCCTTTGGTGTGACAGCCCAGGTCCGCACATATTAGCTGCTCCTTTGTAGGGATCCCCTAAAAGGGTCACACAGATGACTTACTGAAAAGCAAATCATTCCCTAACCTGCTCCACATGGGCAAAAATCCCCTTTCATTCTTTCAACGGGGACACGTGAGGGGGGACACCAGTGTCACAGCTTCTGAGCTGCGGGGTCTCCTAAGAATCCCTGGCCTCTCAGCAGACACCCCAAGGCAATCAGTGGGCACGCGGCACTCTTTCCTGCCGAGTTCAGCACGCTTCTAGAGACACTGGGCCAAACTTCTCAAGATGACAGAGCAAGTGGCTCCATACACAGGACAGACTCCAGAGGCTGGTGGCCTATGTCCCTGTCCTGACTTTACCACCTACTAGCTGTAGACTTGGGGCAAGTTACTTAAGCTCTCTGGGCTTCTGTCTGCAAATGGGGCTAAAAGCATACTTGCTGCAAAGGACTCTAGTTTCAGTTAAGGGAGAGAAGTCCGGGAAGAGCGGGAGCAGAGTCTGGCAAAGGTGACTGCTATTACTGCTGTCGTGACTGACGTCACCTCTAATGTTGATACCCATGAGCCATCAGTTTAAAACTAGTGGGGTCCATGCACACCCAGGAGCTCTCTGAGGTGACGAAGGGGTGGCGCACGGAGCTCCCACAGGCTTACCCCGGGGCTCTGAAGTCAGCCTCAAACTCCGAGGCTGCCTCCCTGGCCAGCTGGAGAACAGCAACTTGACTCGCGGGCCTGGCAGCTCCTGCTGCCAGCTTAGGGGCACTTCAGCCTCCCCAGCTCAGAACCCGGAAATGCCAGCGTGGAGCCCGCTGGTGCACCCCGTCCCCTTGGGTGTGGAGCAGAGAAGGGGCTCGGCCAAGGTCACGAAGACTATCGGGCACAGAGGTCCGCCAAAGCCAGGGCTCCTGGCGTCGCAGCCCGAGGCACCTCCCCCATGTCCCCTCCGGCCCTCTTCGCCCCCAGGGACCTGCCGTGGGGCTCTCCTGGCATGCTCCTCGCTACTGGGGGCTTCCCTCCCCACAGGGCTGGCTCTCCTGCTGGCTCTGCGCAGTGCCCCCCCTCCCGCCGCCCCACTTCCATCTGCCTGCCTCGCCCCCTTCTGCGCCAGAGCATGCCTGCCCCTCACTCCAGCCGCCTGGCAATGCTGGGTGAGCACCGGGCTGAGCTGGGGAGACTTGCTGTGCTGTTGGCCCTCCCCACTGGGAGATGAGGCAGTGGGGTGATCAGTGGCCTGAGGCCGTGACTGCCCAGCCCTGCCGACTGGCCTGCTTGCTCGCCGGCTGCAGATTGGAGGGGCCGAGACCCTTGTCCCTCTGCTAGGCCTCAGTCTCCTTACTGCCCAGGAGCTGTGAAGAAGAGGGCAAGGAAACCAGCAGCACATGTATGTAGTTGATGTGAGACTTGGATGAGGGGTCAGGCACATGCTAGGAGCTGTTACTAGGATAACTGTCTGGCTGATCACCCTCGTACACACATAGGAGTGTCCCAGCTATGCACTCAACGTGAAGGGGCCTCCGCTCATGCTCTCAGTACAATACAGTGTCCCCTCCCCTCTTGGGGCCTCAGTGATCCCATCTGAAAAATGAGGACAAAATCCATGTCTTCCCTCTCTTTTCAGGTGAGTCTGCAGATTCAATGGGGTCAAGGTCGTGAATGCACCACCCAAAAACCAAGTGTCCACCCTGCCAGGCTTATGCTGGGCACTGAAGCAGCCCATGCTAGTCCCTGCTTTAAGATGCTCACAGACTAAAGAGGGAGGGGTGCTGGCCAGGGGGGAGGACACAGAGCTAGGGGATGAGTGGAGGAGGCACGAGCAGGAGGCACCTACCAGGCTAGTGCCCAAGTCCTCGTAGGGAGCCAGGGAAAACTGGCATGAGGCCAGCTGGGAACAGGCTGGGTTTGCCTGTACAGTGGCCAGAGACCCACTTTGGATCAGGACCTCAAGGCCTCTCCTGTGAGGGACAGAGTGGCCTCACTCAGGGCCCAGCCCTCACGGAGCCCTGTGCCTGCCTGGCTCCCCGAGACCCAGTCCCCACTGTTTTGCCCGGCCCAGGTCGCCCACCCCGCCTCCCAGTCCCCCCACCCCGCGGTCCGGCCACAGAACCCTTCAGTGGCTGCAGAAGGCAGGACCAGGTCCCGGACGGTGGAGCGACCCGGTTACCTACAGCAAGGTCACACAGGTGAGGAGGGTGGCGCTGTTCCCTGAGGATGGGGACGCGAGGCGGCCAGGGCGCCGGGTCCGCGCCAGCAGTGGGCTCGCCTGGCAGTGGTGTGCCTGGACGGTGTGGGAACGCGCGAGGCGGAGGATGACACAGTGGGAGCCGGGGAGGCTGCCGCGAGGCTCCGGAAAGGTGCGCTCACCGGGCCACTCCCGGCCCAGGCCCGCGCCCGCGGCAGTCCCCGGCGGCCTTGTCCCCCCCCCCCACACGCGGGTGCGCGTGCGCGAGGATGCGGGGCGCGGGGTGCGGGTGCAGGACGCTGCCCGCGGGCCCCAGGGCCTCGGGGTGACGCGCGGCCGCAGGGCCGCAAGGACACTCAGGCCCGGCCTTGGGCGCAGGTGCCTGGGGGAGCCTGTGTTCCCCCACCTGCCACCTCGCCACCTGCTGGACCGCCCTTCCCCCGCCTGCGCCCATGCGTCCTGGGCACCACTTACCCGGGCATGGGCACAGCCGCCACCGCGGCCTCGGCTCCGGCGGACGCTATCGCTGCGGCCAGGCGCCCGGCCGGCAACGATCCGCACCAAGGACGGAACGGCCCGGGCACGGGGCGGCCTTGCCAGCAGACGAGTGGGACCCTCTGCGGCGAGCTCGCCAAGCTCGGCACGGGAAGCAGCAGCGGCGCAGCCGGAGGACTACGTTGCGCTCTGGGCTCCAGCCGCAGCTCTGAGCGCGGAGGGAGGGAGGCAGGCAGGGAGGGAGGGAGGGGTGGGGAAAGGAGGGAGCCGGTGGTGGAGGAGGAGGAGGAGGAGGAGGGGAGGGGAGGGGAGGAGGGAGGAGAGGAAGGCTGGGGTACACTGGTGCACCGCACAAGGGACCCAGGGCTGTAGGCCCTTCTGTCCCTAGGACTCTAGTGAGTGCCCACTCTTCCTAGACTGGCATTGACCCACAAGGGCACTAGCCATGTGGGGCTGGGTGCAGCTGTGAATCACCTTGAGCCCCTGCCAGGGACATGGGGCTGCCCTGCCTCTCCAGATCTCTGCCCTCTGGACGCCTTTCCCCAACGGCAACACTGAGGTGAGGCTGGAGGCTAATGGTCGCTGTGGGGCCCCTGGACCCCCGGTGCCCTGAGGGGTTGGCGGCCTCCCGAAACTGCAGAGTCTTGGGAGTGCAGACACCTGAATCTGCCTCCTCAGAGGGAAGGCGGTGCTCGTGGCGGTCCCAGGGTCCCTCGCCCCTCCAGGCCACCGTGTAGGCGCCGTTCTGCAGGACACGAGGTGGCCACACACACACATGGACACCCAGAGACAGACAGTGGAGACGGCTGCACAGAAAGCCCACACCCACTGAGGCACGTCCTCACTACTCTGGGTGACACCCAGCGGGCCCCTGGCACCCTCAGAGGGGACTTGCATTTGCCACACACTTCCCAGCTGCAATGGCGGGAGAGGCTTCTGCCCCCAGAGGAGCAGGGCCTTTGGCACCATCTATGAGAAGCTTGCGGGGGGGGAGGGGGGGGTTGAGGCTCAGCGGGGGGCCAAGCGTGCTGGAAAAAAAGGGACAAGTCTCTGGGGAACGTCGTCCCACTGCAGGACACAGCACTTGTAAGTGGAAGAAGCCTGGACTCAGAGGGCTCCAGGGTGTCCTGTGTGCCAGGCTAAACCAGGTGGGCGGTGTCTGTGTGTATGTGTGTGCTTAGGGTAAGGGCCAGGGAGACCAGTGGTCAGGGGCAACAAGACTGTACTGGGGGCAGGGAAGGCTCCTGTGCCAGATTTACAAAGACCAGGGGGCATTGCTGTGTCCCCCAGGGCAGGAGAGCACCCGAGCCGTGCACAGCCCTCTCCGCGCAAAAGAGACGCACCGCAGTCCCCATGTGCCGCCCTGCCTCCGCCCTCCTGCACACCCAGTGTACACACTCATGCGCTCACCCACACAGGCCTGTATTCTCCCGTGCCCTGAGGAGCGCGGGGACCCACACAGGCCCCAGATGGCACACACGAAGGGGTTTCGTGCCCTCATCCAGCTGTTCACACACACACACTCACACTGACTGTGAACTCACACACATTTATATTCACGTCCATCCATGCATCCCCACTTACGCACTTGTGGCTCTTTGGCTGTGAGACCGAAGCAGCCTGTGGGCGCTGACCTTCTGGAGGGACAGTAAACCGGTGGGCCTGCAGGTGAGGCAGATGGTGCCGCTGGCCAATGGCTGGACACAGCAGTCCCAGCTGTCTTTGGCACTGGGAGGGCTGGGGCCTGGGGGCCTGTGGTGTCCTGGGGGCCCCTCGCCGCTCTCGTGACTACACTGAGTCCCCACTCTGGGGCACCTGTTCTGAGCTCTGCCACCCTCCCGCTCTTCTTCCCACCCTGCACTTTGCGTGGGGCCAGCAGACGCGACCTGGGGCCGGTTGTGGAGCAGAGAAAAGAATCTCTCTTGGGGCCGTCACTGCCTTCTCTCGGGGGTCAGGCCGCACTGACCGACCCCAGGGCATGCCCACCTGATGGTCTATTGGCTGTGACACTAGCTCTCCAAGGGAGCGCTGTGAACAGTCCTGTCCCTTAGGAACACAAAGCAACTGGGGGAGAAAACCCGAGTGGGGTCACCTGTTGCCCCCTCTTTGCCTCTTTCCCTCGCTGGGTTCTGCCCAAGGCCAGCCCAGCCAAGAGCTGGCCTTGCCGCACAATTTGGTCATGAATCCCCCTAAAGCCAAGGTCAGATAGTCAGAGAACAATGTGTCATGCGGATCCCCAGCCCTTAGGGAATTCTGGTCCCCAAATCATCAATGGCCAGGAATAGCCTGTGTCCCCACTGGCCTTCAGTCACCGGCTCTCTTGCTTCCTAAGTCTGTGAAGAGGGGGGCAGGGAAAGCTCTGCTGGAAAGTTCTCTGCCTACTGGCCCAGAAACACTTAGGAAGCCCGTGCAGGGGGTTCTTGCGGCCCCATGCCCTCCCTGCCCTACTGTCCTCTCCTGCGCTTCCATTCTGAACCCCTTGTGCCCTGGACCTGCCTCCTCAGGGACCCCAGGCTTCCCTCTGGCACTCTGCAGCCCTCACTCCCCTGCCCCGGCCTCCTCAGGAGAGGGGAGGGAAGCCGTGCGGCGGTGGCCGTGGGAACACCCAATGCCACCACAAGCTGGAAGAGGAAGGGCGCTGTCCCAGATCTTGAGAGGAGCGTGGCTTTGCTCAGGCTGGGTTTTGGCCCCAGAATTGGGAGGGAAGAGTTGCTTGCAGCCGTAAGCCACACAGCCAGTGGTTATTTGTCACAGCAGCCCTAAGACACACAGCCCCAGCTGGGCAACCAAGGACAGCCACCCGTTGTCCTAGCCTGCTCGGCCTCCACAGAACTTTCCTGGTGGGCTGGGGGTGTCGTGCGCATGGGTGTGAATGGACACATGCATGCATGGTGACTCCCTTGTGTATTGGGTACCAGGGCCTTTGGTACATAAGTGTTTTGGGATTCTCCAGACCCCAGGGGTCTAGGCCTTGCACAGAAGCCAAGAGAGACAAGGAGTCTCCTTGCTGATGGTGCCCTGACTGTGTGTCCACAACAGAGGGGGTGTGGTCTCTTCTTGCGTCCCTTGCCCTCCTGAGATGACACCACAGAGCCCACAGGGGCAGTGACGATGAAAACTGTTCCCCAGTTCCCAGAGGAGCCCTGAGCCTCGTCCCCCCAGGGCCATCAGCCCCCATCTTGGCCTAGGCCTGGCCAGCTGCCCTCAACAAGCCCTGGCATGTCTAAAACCAAGCAGTGGATTCGGCTTAGGCTCCAGCTGGGCCCCACCACATCCAGAAGGCACCTGACCTGCAAAAGTGCTTGAAAATATCCCCTCTTCCACCCCTGGTCCCTCATGGGCAGCCCCTTGGCAGCTACCCTGTGCGCGGAACAGCTGTCTCCAAAGAAGCCTGTCCCTGGCACTCAGTGCCGTGTGTCTTGCGTGTGCATGTGCAGGTGTGTTTGTGATTGCATTCGTATGCACATGCACGTATTAGTGTATGTGCAGGCCTGACCAGTTGTGTGCATGTGTTTCTGTCTGTACACACGCTTGTGTGTGCATGTGCATGGGTTAATGTGTGGCTGCCCACACCTGCTTGCTTCTCTATGCATGTGCAGGGTCTTCGTGAACGTGTGTTGCGATGTGCACGTGTGTGTGTCTCGCGTGGGGTCTGCAATCCCAGGTGTGCACCTCGCGGTCATCTTCTTCCCACCTCCCTTTCGTCCCAAGCCTGGGGCTACTGCTCCGGCCCAAGGCGGGCTCCTCCTCCCCCTTGTCCCAGAGTTCTGCATGTCACCCCTGTGCTTCCTGAGACCACGGCTGGCACTGAGTGTCACGCTCGGTTCCAAGGCCCGTGGACGTGGACGTGGACGTGTGTGTGGGGAGGCTGCTGGCTCATAGGGGAGGGTTTTCTGGAGATTAACACTATTGTCCAATAGTTTGTGACGTACTTGACTAAAGGACTCAAGTTCATACTTCAGGTGAGACCACAGGGCAGCTGCTGGACGCCTTGTCCCTGGCCTTGGCAGTATAGGTGCTGTCTGAGTGGCGAAGACTTCCTCCCATGTGACATTTGTCTCCCCACTGTGTCCTGAGCTGTAGGTGAACTCGGAGCGGGGGGATCAGCAACCCGGAGAAATGGGCCTGTGGGGCCCGGCTCTGGCTGCCCTCCTCCTTGCCAGCCAGGGGACTTGACCGCTGCCCTGACCTCTGGCCACCAGCCAGTGCCTTTGCCCGGTGCCTGCTCAGCTCAGCAGAGGTCGCCAGGCTCCGGAGCACATGCCCCAGAATAGTGTGATGATGCTGCCGCCGAGTGACATTCTACCACTGGGCCACCCAGAAAGGAGAAACCTCGCAACACTAAGGCAGGATAAGGACGTGGCCGTGTGTGAGGAGCCACACCAATGCTGTGGGTTCCCCAGGCACAGACTGCAATGCAGGCCACGAAGCACTAAGGGAGCCTCAACTCCCACCCACTGAGCGGGGACTTCTGCTATGGAGCATAGAGGGTAAGCTCGAGACCTCAGCCTGTCAGGCCTCCTTCCAAATGGGGGTCCTCTGGGCACTGTCCCCTTCTGGGGCAGCAGTGTGTCCCCGGTGAGCAGGCTTCTCTGGTCCTGAGCTAAGTCCTCTCTCAGGGTACCCGCTGGGACCTCTGTGGGCACAAGACCAGAAGCCAGCCCCACAGTGCCCTGAGTCCGGATGCCCTGTCCCTTCTGCCTCTTCCTAAGTGGGGCCACAAGGCAGATGACTGGCACAGATGACAAGGCAGGTGGGCCTGACTTGTACCTGAAGCCAGCCTAAGGACAGCTTGGACAAAAGGGGACATAGCTTGGGCCTGGGCCTTCCACCTGGTCACATGGGCCGCCTTCTCTAGCCTGGGGCCTGAGGGTGACAAGGACTGTCTTCTGAGAGGGCAGGGACAAAGAAAAGCAGGCACAAAAGCTCAAAGAGGCATAGCCTTGGAAGGGGCAGAACACCCTGTGCCTCTGCTCTCCCCTTAGCCCTAGGACCATCCCAGGGGCAGAGGCACACGGAGCCACGTTGCACAGTGTTTCTTTAATCGAAGGCCAACCGGCCTCAGAAGCAGCCTTCCTCGTGCTAGGTGTGAGCGAGCGACTCTCGCCACAGCAGGGACCAGAAGGCAGAGGGGAGCTCTAGTGGCATGCTGATCCTCCTGGGGGCATGTGGCTGCCTCCGCTGCCCACCTTCCCCAGGCCGGGGGAAGGTAAGGCCAGGATGGGGCGGCTGACCCCCATTTATGTGGGTATGGGCCTGCCACAGACAGCAGAACCAGCCCAGGGCACAGGGTCAGGGCAAGCTTGTGTGTGGTGTGTGTGTGTATGGGGGAGAGGGCGAGAGAGAGAGAGAGAAAGAGAGAGAGAGACAGAAGGAGAGAGACAGAAGGAGAGAGACAGGAGAGACAGGAGACAGAAGGAGAGAGAGACAGAAGGAGAGAAGGAGAGAGAGGAGAGAGGGAGGGAGGGAGAGAGAAGGAGAGAGAGAGGAGAGAGGGAGGGAGGGAGGGAGAGAGAGAAGGAGAGAGGGAGAAAGAGAGAGAGACAAGGGGGGGGAACTAATCAGGTTTGGGAGTGAGCTGGTCACGGAGCCCTGAAGGGAGAAATATGTTAGGGGCCAGGACACAGACTGCGGGGAAAGGGCCAGAGAGATGGGCGACTGTTCCAGGCCAGCAGAGTGAGCTACAACTCAGAATTTGGCGAAATGGGAGCCCTGAAGAGCGGGACAGGCAGGGAGGAGGAGGAGCGCATGCCAGGGTGGGAGCCCTGTCTCTGTCCTTAACAGCCCTGGCCCCCTGCCCACGACCCGTTTCCTAGGGCTGCGCTTTCACGGGGACAAGAAGCTTCTCGCGGTGCCTCCGGGCAGCCACAGTGGGGGTAGGGCAGCTCTGAAGCTGAGGGGCAGGGGTGGGGCCAGGCCCTGCGTCCACCGAGCGCTTGGGAGCCAGGGGAGGCAGCGACCTGCGGGGGGGGGGCACAGGCAGAGGCTCCAGTCTGCACTGAGCCTCCCCCCGGGACAGCGGGCTGTGCTCCCCAGGGACCCCAAGGCCACCGTCGTGGCTGCCACTGCCTCTACTTCTTGTAATTGCCAAACTGGATGGCCAGGCGGTCGGTGACACAGCGGAAGGTGGCCGGCTGCACCTCCCAGTAGGGCACGGGGTTGTTGAACAGACTGATGCCGTTGTAGTAGGCCCGCTTGGCACCGAAGCCCACGGGGCAGAAGTCGTTCACGCCCACTTTGGTGATGTTGTTGGAGTGCAGATAGACCACCTAGGGACAGACCGACAGCGCGGGACACACTGTGAGGGCCCTGCCATCGCAGAGGGGCACCTCCGCTTCTTGTGGCCTGGGTGGGTGCTGTGGGTGCCGATGCAGAAGGGGTCCCATGGTTGGGAGGTGGAAACTGAGGCTTGAGTATGTTACCGAGACCCAGGAGAGGGGCTGAGGCTGGGGCGCCATGTGCATGTGCTGCGGTGACTGGCGAGAGAGATGGCACCTTAGACTGACAGGAGGCCCCTGAAGAAAGCCTGCAGAACCCCCTCCTCCCCTTCCCAGCCTTCAGGGACGCTCAGCCTCTACCGCAGCGCAGTCATTCTGGAAGCCACTATCTGGGGAGGATCAGCAGGGACCGAGGGGAGGCTTGCTGGTGGGTGATGGCAGAGATGGCCAGCCACTAGAGGGCACGCTCGGCCCGCATGGGCCGCTGAGGGTGCGTGCGTGTGTGTGTGTGTGTGTGTGTGTGTGTGTGTGTGTGTGTGTAGGGGCGGTGTGTGCCAGGTCACTGGGCATGGCCAGGTGTGGCTACGCGACTTCAGGGCTGAGTGCTTAGTGAGGATGACAGGGTTGCTACCACTGTGATTAGGGCAGAGGAGGAGACTGAGCCCCAGGCAAGGATGCACCAGTCCAGGCCCACCCGCTCGGCCGGGTGGAGGGCGGGGTGCTCTGGGGACTGGGGGCTCAGGCGTGGGGCCCAGCACGGCCCGTGCAGCGAGCGTTCCCTGCCCGTCCCACCTGGAGGAGCTTGAGGTCGGGCAGCCCCGCAGGCACCCGGGCCAGCTTGTTGTTGTCCAGGTGCAGCTCCCGCAGGGTGGGCAGGAAGCTCAGGCTCCCGTTCTCGATCATGCGGATCTGGTTGTGGCCCAAGCCCAGCCTGCAGACGGGGCAATGAGGTCCTCAGAGGCGGGGCGGAAGGTGGGGGCCGCGGCCCGCCCGCCCGCGCGCCTCACCTGTACAGTTTGGAGTAGCGCAGCAGGTCCTCTAGCTCGATAGCCTGGATCTTGTTGTGGTCCAGATGGAGCTCATTCAGGGTCTCAGGGAGATCTGGCGGGAGAGGGCGGGCTCCAGGTGAGCACGGGCTGGCGCCGGGTGGGCAGAGGGCCTTGTGGAGTCCGCCTACCTTTGGGGATGCCGGTGAGTTTGGCCTCGGAGATGCGCAGGTAGTTGAGCTTCAGGCCGTCAAAGGCTCCAGGTTCAAAGCCACTGTTCTCCAAGGGGTTCCCGCCCATCTCTAGGAGACAGTCCCTGTCAGCCCTGCTTGTCGCCAGCCCTTGCACCTACCTCCTCCTGGCCCTGGCTCTGGCCACCGGAGGCAGCGAAGCCAGAGGAAAGGGACACCAGAGACGAGCACAGGGCTCCCAGAAGCCACCTGGCTTCTCTGGCCAGCACCGGGTCCACCCCCTTTCCTCTCTGTTGGCGCAGTCACCCTGCATGCTCCTTCTAGCTCAAGTGATTGCTCACATTGAGGGTTTGCTGAGAAAGACAACCAGCTTTCTTTAGACTCTTCAAGACTCGACCGGAGCCTTTAAAGCCACCCCAGGCTGGGTGTGGGAGCGCACACTAGTAATCCCAGGTCTCTAGAAGGCTGAGGCAGGAGTATTGCAAGTTTGAGCCTAGGCCCTGCAATTTAGCCAGACTGTATCTCAAAGAAAAAATAATATATAAAAGGGCTGGGCATGTAGCTTCACGCAAAGACCCTGGATTCAATTCCGAGGCTACAAGAAGGAAAGAGAGAGAGAGAGAGAGAGAGAGAGAGAGAGAGAGCAAGAGAGAGAAAGGAGGAATGGAGGGAGGGAAGAAGGAAGGAGGGAGGGAGGGAAGGAAGCCACTTCCACTGTCCTTTCACCGCGTGCCGAGACACGTGTGCGCGACTTCGCGTGGGGCCGCCCATGTCCCGAACCCGTCTAGGCCCGTGCTTGCGGATGCGCAGGGACGTCACCTATGCAGTTCATGTTGCGAAGCCCACTGAACACGCCCTTGGGCACTTTGCGGATGCGGTTGTCATGGATGCGAAGCTCCACCAGGGAGCTGGGCAGGTTGGGTGGGATCTCCACCAGGTGGTTCTTGGAGATGTACAGCTTCTGTAGCTTCCGCAGGGGGCTGAAGGCCTTCTCGTGGATCTTGGAGATCTTGTTGTTCACCAGGACCAGCGCCTGCGGATGGCAGGTAACTGAGACAAGGCCCCGCCCCTCTCCTGTTTCTCCACCCCGCCCCCCGCCCCCTGCCCAGGATGGCTGAGCTGTGCACAGGGGCCTCAAGGTCAGTCTGTGCTCAGAGCGGAGCGCAGGGCACACCAGGCGAGGCCGTCACTGCCTGGCTGCTTCTCCCAGTCTGCTTTTCCCTAGCACGTGAGCTACAGTGAACTGTTATTTCCGTGTTGCTGGGACGGACAATAGGAAACACGCTGTACTGGGAAGGTGCCCACACTGAGTGAGCTTTTTGGTTTTTGTTTGTGTTTTTGAGACAGGATCTCAGTTTGTAGTTCAGCGTGGCCTCAAACTCATTATGTAGTCCAGGCTGGCCTCTGACTCATGGTGATGCTCCTGCCTCAGCCTCCCAAGTGCTGGGGTCACAGCCATGCACCACCATACCTAGCTTTCCGACCTGAAGGATCTTGTCTTACACCCACACACACAGGCCACGACCTTGGAGGTGTCTAGACCCCTCTCACCTCCCACGCAGGACCCTACTCTGCCCCGATCCCCAAAGTGGGAGCCAGCATAGGCCTTACGTAGAGGTGCTGGAGGCCTCTGAAGTCAGCCTTGCGGAGCTCAGAGATGTCGTTGTTCTGCAGGTCCAGCAGCGTGGTGTCCGGGGAGATCTCCTTGGGCACGTTCTTCAGACCTAGGGTCCGAGCCACCACCAATGTGAATGCCAGCCCCCAGCCGGCCAGCGCCACTGGTATGGAAGGGTGGACACCACGCACTCACGCACGCACACGCACACACGCACGTACACACCACACACACACACACACACACACACACAAGTTCTGACACTGGTACAGAGACTTTGCCGCAAACCCCTTGGATGCAGCCAGATAGCCTGCCACACTCGCACACCCGCTGCCCTCCCTTGCCCACTCCACACAGCGGACACGTGTCGCAGCCGTCCAGGGACTGACCGAGGTCTGAGCACTGGACAACCCGCAAGTGGCAGTGGCAGCCAAAAGGACACATGGCGCTGAAGGTGGGTGTCACGGCGTCCACGTCCGGGGCGCCGGAGGTGCTGTCGGCTCCTGAAGCCTCCTCATCATTCACGAAGAGTCCGTCATCCAGGGTGAAGTCCCAGAAGCCCTTCTGCTCAAAGGGCAGGGCCTGGCCCAGGGCCAACAGGGCGGCCAGGAGCCACAGGGGCTGCATGGTGCTTGAGCCTGGGGGCCGGGGTAAGAGGGGCCGCTGTAAGCCCTTTAGCCCACCTCCTCCCACCGTGGCCCTGGCCCTCTCCAGGGGCAGCTGGAGCTGGACGAGCCGTGGGCGTGCTCTGGCCTGAGGGCCACCTCTTTCCTCCTCTCCCAGGACAGATTTGGTTTCAGCAGCGCACAGGGCCCCCTCTGGAGAGGAAGCAGGAAGGCCTGGAAGAGGCCCTACAGGCTCCCCGGACCAATCCCTTCCCAGAGTTTGGGGTGCGGGGATTGGGGTGCAGTTAGCTAAGCTGGGCAGCCCTGAGCCACTTCCTTCCCTGCCAGAGCCCTTCCACTGTGCCCGCATTTCTTGCAGAGGCCAAGACACAAGAGCAGGCTGGTCAAAGAAGAATGTCCCCTGACCTTGTCCCCTCCCCGAGCGGCCCTGCCCTCCCTGGATGCCACACCTGGAGTCCTGCAGAGGCCCCTGAGCAGAGGAGCAAGCTGCTGCTGAGTGGCAGGGCAGGGTCAGGCTTGCCTGAGACCCCCCAGGCTGAGGCGGTGGGGTGCGGGTGGGGAGAAGCTTCCCTGCCCGGGCCTGCCCAGACGCCCACATCTGCCTGCATCTTCCTCCCCGTTAGATGCTGCCCCTCCCGGGCTGGTCTGCACCTCACCCTACCAGGAAAGGTTCTGGCCTGGCTCCCTGGCTGTGGTTCTGCTGTGCTCCAGCCCCCCTTCCTGACCCACCCTGCTGGCCTCCCATGCTTGGCTGTCAGCGGCTACCTGGGTGCAGCTGGGTACCGGGGCTTCCTGCACACTTGAGCCTTTGGGGTCACAGGATGACTCCCCTCCCTGCTGGCCTACCTGAGTGCTGCCCCCTCTCCCCTTAGTTCGCCATCTCCAGGCCAGGGCAGGGCGGGCAAGGGGCCAGGACCTGGACACCCACGCTGGGGGGAGGAGCAGCATGATGGGGGGGGACAGGACAGGGTGGCTGGAGGCAAGAGCGACGGGACTGCCTCAGAGGGCCTGAGTCAGACCAGTGTCCATGTCCATCTGGGCAGGTGGGGTCTGAGGACGGGGGTCGTCAACCTGCCAGCAACCTGGGGTCCTAGATCCACACAGTGGGCAGCCTATTGGGTGACAACCCCTCTTCCCGGAGAGAGGATACACGGGGCCTGGGGCCAACCTTGGTGTCGGGGTCCCCAGAGCATCTGTGCCTGACGTCTCAGCAAGGGCTGCCCTGAAGGATGGGAGGCAGGGCTTGGAGGGCCCATCTACCAGGGCCCGATGGTGAGGCAGGATGGGGTTTGGTGGGGTTTCCGAGGCCTATGGCTGGCTGGTGGGGGCTGGGTGCTCTTCCAGGGGCTGGGTGGGCTTCCAGAGCACCAGCATGGCACTCGGTGCCCAGAATGCCACAGGGAGGGGGCAGGGCAGTCATGGAGGGGCCCTGACAGGGCTGGAGAGTGGGAGCACCCGGAAAAAATGAGTATCTCCACTTTAGGGATGAGACAGCTGAGGCCCAGAGAAAGGCAGGGATGGGGTGATGTTCCACAGTCCGCGGGATGCAGGAGGCACCCACGGAAGCATGGACAGCTCTGGCGGGACAGCCCCACGCCCTCGCACTACCGCTGGGGCCTCTGGCCACAGTTTCCTGTCGGTGGCCTCCCAGGAGTGTCCCACAGCCCCCCACAGTGCGCTCTGCGCTCCTCGGGTGCTGCCTCTTCAGAGCACGGAAGGGAAGTGGTCGTGTCAGTGGGGCTGGCACAGCGAGCTCAGGTGAGCGGGCAGCCCGCCCCCTGGAGCACCGCTGCCACCCCAATAGTGCTCTCCTTGTCTCGGCGTCAGACTGCTCCCGGTCACAGCCAAACAACACACACTGGCAGCCTCTGAGAACACGGAGGGGCTGTGCCAGGCATTCAGGCCAGGCCAAGAGCAGCGGGTGCAGGGCTCGCGGTCTGCCTGGCCGGGAACGTGCCTGCAGATGTGTGGCGGCCACTGCCAAGGGTCCAGTGCTGGGCGGTCTCCGTGGCCTGGGCCCCCGGCTGTCTGGCCCTACTGAGCAACCCGGCCTGAACCCTGCCACGTGGGCTGAGTGTGAGGCGGAGTGCAGAGATGCGTGCTGCCCACACCCGGGGCTGTCTTCAGCGCACATGTATGTGCCCGCACACCCATGTACACGGGGTGGGGGCATCTCACCCGGCCGTGCCCTGAACCCATGGCCTTTGCCATGCAGAGCAGACGCCCAAGTGTGGTGGCCGGAGTGGCTCCTTCCCGTTGTGCGCTGGCGCCTAGGACACTCGGAGGACAGGGCGGACCCGGACCTAGGTGTGCAGGCTGTGCCGGGGGGCGTCCAGGCCCTGGTGTGTCCAGGCCTTCCCTCCCTGCCGCCGCTCTTCTAAGAAGCCTCTCGAGAGGAGCTGAGCAGAGCTGCCCTCCCCCACTGCAGAGGTCCAGGCTCCTGCTCGCTGTGTGCTCGAGCCTCTGAGGAAGGGGAGGGTGCTGTCACCTCCCAGGGATGCAGCCAGGGTCTCGAGAGATTTATCTAGTTACACCTCTCCTCTGTTGACCAAAACGATATGATGCTTTTGGCTGGAGATTTAGCTCAGTGGTTCCGGCACCTGCCTGGCAAATGCAAGGTCCCTGGTTCGTTCCCCAGTACCCACGTATAACAATACCGGGTGTGGAGACTCACGCCCACCAGCAATCAGTACCACGCACTACAGTGCCGGGCGTGGTGGCTCACATCTGTCATCCCAGCACTGGGGAGGCAGAGGCAGGAGGATTGCTGAGTTCTAGGCTTGCCTGGGCTACACAGTCAGCTCAGGGCAGCCTGAACTACAAAAGGAAACGCTGTATCCACAAAACAAAACAAAACGAAACAAAAAAACCCCAATGATATGACCCTTTTAACATTTGCTGAAGGGATAAACTGAGGATCGAAGAGTTTCCCCAACACTCCTTGTCAAGGCCACATGGCAAGGAAATAGTCACATCATGGTACTCAGTTGCTTTGAAACTCACCAAATTGGCACTGTGATGTGAAATTTTTTTCCTGGTAAATGTCATTTCTTTGATACTGGACGTGCAATGTAGCACTTGTCAGTGGCAGCTGCCTGGGGGCTCACCGCCCTCTCCAGCCCAGACGGTCTTTGGCCCGCATGGTTCTAGGACCCATAAAGCCTCTGCGAACCAACTGATGACAAGTACTGAGGTACCATGGTGGCAGAGCTGGGACTTCACTGCACCTGGTCCTGTCTTGGCCAGGCTGAGCCTTGCTCCTGGGGACAGAGACTGGGGTTTTCTGCAGCCCCTTGCCTGTCCCTGGTCTCCTGTTCTCTGGAAGGGGCTCTGCTTGGGATGAGACTGAACCTTCTTAAGGTTGCAGGGAGGCTGGGAGCTGGTGTCTCTTTAGGAAGGACAAAAGAAGCAGCCCCAGGGTCTGCCCTCTGCGTCACCTCCCAGTGACACTCGGCACAAAGTCCCCAACCTGTGACAACCCAGGCTTTGGTCCCTGGGGAACAGCCAGGGCTTCACTGGTGGCACCTCCTGGGGAGAAGTAGTGGCAAGTTTGGGCTCAGGCCTGCTGCTGTTGGCCCCGCCAGGGTCCTGGATGCAGTAGACCAGAAGGCAGCGTGAAGAAGCAGGAAGAGCCCCGTCCCGACGCCCTTGAGCAACTGTCATCCCAGGGAGGGGGCGCGGCCGCGTGGTTCTGCAGACCCCACGGTGGCCACCCCAGTCTCTGCCGTGGCCCAGAGCCATAATAGGTGGGTAAAGAAGAAGGGCGATGTGGGTGTTGGGGCAGCACCTGAAGTCCCAGAGATACCCAAGGTAAAATTCACAGAGCCCAAGTGATGGCACACCGCTGTCAGCCCAGCACTCGGGAGGCTGAGGCGGGAGGATCCCGAGTCCACCCCAGTCTGGCCAAACCCTGGGTCAAAAACCTGAAGACTCATAGCGGGCTGGGAACGTATCGCGCTTCAAAGGCCCTGGCCTCACCCCAGCACCGGGTGGCGGAGGTTTGCAGAGGCCTAGATGAGCGGCCAAGGTGTGGTGTGGCCCTGAGCGCCCGCCGCCCCGCATGTGAGCACGAGAGGGTGGGGGTGGGGATCACGCGGGCAGCCCCACCTGGGGCCCAGTGGAGCACGGCAGGGGCAGAGTCAAGGCGAGACGGGGCCCAGCTCGGCCAGCCTGCACCTCTCAGCCGGGGGCCGGGCACTCGGGGCGAGCCCCCACCGGCCCGGAGCCTTGGCACCGAGGGAGCCCTGTGCGGGTGCTGGGCCCGAGGTGCTCGGGGTGGGGAGGCAGCCTGGAAGCTGGGAGCAGTTCGAGGGGCCGTGGCTGTGGACCAGTCAGGGGCGCCGGAGGGGAGCGGGGACGGGACCCCAGCAGGTGAGGCGTCAGAGGCCCCTGGCACTGGGACTCTTGCGGGCTGGGACAGACCTGCCTGCCTGTTCTCTTGGGCTGGGGTCAGGCAGCAAGGAGACGAGGTCGCACCCCAGCCCCTGCAGAATATGCCAAGGGGTCAGAAGTCTTCTCTGAAGGCTCCGGATGCGAACTGCCAAGCGCGACCTCCTTACAAGTCCTCTCCCTGGACATCTGACGCTGTCACTGAAGGAGATGCTCGCTCTATGGCTTTGACTGACTACGGGGTGTTGGTAAAGGAGGGTCAGGGTTAGTTCTTGCTTGGAAAACGTCCTTGAAAGACATCCCTGGGGAGAGGTCCTGCTCAGAGGGCAGAGGCTGGGAGCCCTCCTCCCTGGCTCTTTGCCAGGCAGGGTGCAGAAGTACTGAGGGAATCGATGTCCACTGTGACCAGCATCCTCGGCCCTGCCGTGCCCAGTTCATCACTGGCCACAAGAGATCCCTCCGGCCCGGCCCAGAGCCTGCTCCTGCTGGCTAGCCCTGGTGGTGCAGAGAGTCTGCACAGCCTTGCCCACAGCACCCACATGTGGGCACGTGCCACACAGTGTCCCTAACTGTCCAGGAGCTCTTCCACGATATGGTGGCACAGGCAGCTGGTGTCGCCAGGAGTCACTTGTCTGTACCTGGAGGCAGGTCCCACTGGGATCCCTCCTGGCACTTGGGGTGTCTCCCCAGCTTCTCTTGAGCCAACTCTCCCTGCAGGCCAGGGAGGGGAGGAGGACAGCGGGTCCCTGGGGAGCACCTGAGTGGGGGGGGGCTCAGCCCAAGAGCCCTGTTCCCACCTGTAGCCTGGGCTCTTTGCTCTTGGGGAAGCCAGGGGACGGTCCCATCTCCCATCTTCCAGGACACTTGGTTGACTCCCATGCGGCTCTTCACCTTCTTGTTCCCTTCCCTACAGGGCCCCGTGCCAGGTCTGCCCCTCCTGAGGCCCTGCATGCTTGCCTGGCTTCCACCTCCTTGCCCATCCTGAGTCCCAATCTAAGAAGGTGCAGAGAACAGACAGGGTGGTGGCATCCAGATGATGCCACTCAGAACTCCTGAAGCTGGGGTTCTGTGGACCCGTACTTTCCCGGGAGGAAGTAGAGGTAGTACTCGCCCAGAGGAGTGAGGAATATCTGGGCAGGGTTCCTCGGGTGCTGTTGGGAAACCCAGTCTCTGCTCATGCCACAGACCAGCCCAGGTAGCGGAGACGGTGTCCAGTGCAGAGCTCGTAGGAGCCTGAGGCTCCCCGATCTCAACACAGAGCCCCAGAGTGATGCTGGCCGGGCAGTATGTGGTTGGCTACCAAGTGCCAGGGACTTGCTGTCAAGGGACAGGGCCCTAGGTTCAGCCAGGGTGGCAGCCGCTCGCACATGCAACGGTGACGCTCTGGGCAGCAGCCACCTCCACCCTGCCCCCCAAGCAGAAAGAGCAGAGGTGGATGCGGTGGGCAGCTGAGGTCAGAGGGCACCAGGAAATCGGGTGAGACGACCCAGGGGGAAGTGGTAGAAATGGGGCAAGGACCAAGGGGGCCGCAGGGTGGCGATGAAGGGGCAAAGACCCAGAGCCCGCGGCGGCGCTGTGGGAATCGGAAGGAGCCCGGGGACAGCAGGGCTCCAGTCCAGGACAGCAGAGTCAGCAGGGCTGGGGGCGGCAGGTCACAGGCGTCCGTAGTGAGGCGAGAGCGGGAGGTGGGGAGGGCGGCGGGAGGCCGGGGCGGGACGAGGGACAGTGCGGAGCCGGGCTGGGCCTTACCTGGGGCGAGCAGCCAGGTGCAGGCTGGCAGTTGGTGGGCTCGGGGATGTCCGCGGGCCTGCTGTGTCTGTCCGCTGGGCAGGGCCAGCGAGAGCAGCTGCTCACTCCTGGGCAGCTGGAGGGGAGAGGGAGCAGAAGCGGCGGTGGGAGGAGGCTA
>PVIC010031871.1:0-21036 GCA_004025085.1 Thryonomys swinderianus | reverse complement strand
AAGCAAGCAAGCAAGCAAGCACAGAGAGTTGTGAAATAGATGGGTTTCTAAGGTTAACCTTGCCAGAGAGTGTGCTGGACACACGAATCAAAGCAAATTGGTACATGTTTGACAACACAGCTTGTTGCTTCTCTTTCCGGAAAACCTTACATGTACTTCTGTCCGTGCCCAGGAAGTCGCTGGTGCACTTCCGGTATATGCTGTCTGTACATTCAAGGCATGGCTGCCCCAAGTGTCAGAACATTTTAACATGGAAACTTGAATTTTGTGTTTTGTGTATGTGTTTTTCCTTTGCTGTGCTATATAGATGGAAAAACTATTTCTCTTCACATTCAGAGAAAGTTAAAAATTTAGGCCTATCTCCTCTCAAAGAGAAAAGGAATTCAGATTTTGTTATTGTTGTTCTTTTGTTACTGGAGAACCCACTTCTGAAATGTTTCAATTACATGGTGTTTGGCAGAAATCTTCATTCTTCACCTAGCACCTTTAGGATGTCCTTATCTAAAATTCTCTTTGATCCTCTTTCTGCTTAATCTAAATAGATGATTAGCTGATTCTACCATTATGATATTTGTTTTATTTGTGTAGAATTGAAACTTTCATAAGGTATTCTGTGTTATTTAAAAATTTAAGAGATGTGGGCCAGAGGGTTAGCTCAGTGGTTCCGGCACCTGCCTCGCAAGCGTAAGGACCTGAGTTCGATCCCCGGTTACACATATAATGCTGGGCGTGGTGGCTCACGCCTGTAATCCCAGCACTCGGGAGGCAGAGACGGGAGGATTGTCCAGTTCGCGGCGGCTTGCCTGGGCACCATAGTGAGCTCAGGGCCAGCCTGAACTACAAAGCAAGACCCTGTCTCCAAAAAGAAAAAAAAAAAAAAAAAAAAAAAAATTTAAGAGATGTTTAACAGTTATGGAATTTAGAAAAACAAAGCATGTTACTGATTTAGTTCTTGAATGCTAACAAATGGTTGTATTGTTTTCATTTACAATCTGAGATTATGGAGAATTAAACAGTCTTTTTCACCTCTAATGGTTAGAGATTATGTTTATTAAAAACAGATGATTGTAAGTGGTAGCCATAGCTCAATAAATATGAAATAACTATCCTTAAATAGTCAAATTAATTACAAGTATTTTCCTAAGTGGTCAAATATTAAAATCATTTTAATTAAAACTAAAATCATAAAACATTTTCAGAAAAAGACAACATGATTTCTTCTCACTAATTATAAATTTGCATAGCTATAAAATCAATAAGATTATAGTATAATAATAAAAGTTATTGGGAAAATTTGGCAATGTGAATGAATATGAGGTAAATACATGAAGCAGCATATTTTTGGCCATATTAAAGCAATCTATAAATAAAATAGTATATTCCACCCAAAACAGAGAGGGAATAAAAAAATATTTGAATTTTAGTCTATTGTTTGCACCCTGTCTCCAAAACAGAGTTTGAATCTGCTTGTGCTCTGACTCAAAAAAAATGTTGAGGAAAAAAATGCATCAGAAAATTATTAGGAAAATCTAATATTAATGTTATGGAAAATAAGTACTTATAGAAAGACAAAAGCACATTCAAGTGTTTAGAAAGATGCTAATAGATAATGACATTTCATAAATAAAAGTACCAAGTTTCTTCAAAAATATGGTTTTTAATTACAAATGTAAAGAGGATTTGTTTTATATTTTATAAAATCTCTTCTAATAGAAGAATAAATAACAAAAATAGTCAAGAAAATATGAAAAAGTGATTTCATGATAAGAATGTCTTTCTAGATAAAAGAAAGTATTTCAAGGACTTTCTATTTAAATAGAAAAATTGGTGAGTGGGACAAAATACAGAAAAAAAGTAAATTCTAATGTTTATGTATTTGAATATATAATGCATCTGCCACTGTATTTCATTGAGGGGAAGATCATTTACTTAATAAATAGTTGTACCACATGTCATCTGATATTTAGTTTCTCTGGAAAGCTCCATCTCCTACCATATACAAAAATAAATTTTAGCTGGATTAAATACTTTAATATTTTAAAACAGGAGAAAACAAATAATCATCTTAGAAGAAAATCTAAGGAGCTCCATTTGCTACCAAGGTGTTGGAGAGATTTCTAAACTGCACACTTTGTAGTGTTTTCATCAGTTCAGCATAGACACTTTGGAAGATGAACATATTTAGATACATATGAATGCACAACTTTATATGGCAAAAGATACCAAAATCATAGAAAGATGATTGTAAAATGTCTTCGCAACCCAGATCCAGAAAACAGTTTAACATTAAGAAGATGGAACTCGCCGGGCGTGGTGGCTCACTCCTGTAATCCCAGCACTCGGGAGGCAGAGGCAGGAGGATTGCTGAGTTCGAGGCTTGCCTGGACTACATAGTGAGCTCAGAGCCAGCCTGAACTACAAAGCGGGACCCTGTCTCAAAAAGGAAAAAAAAAAAAAAAAAAAGATGGAGCTCAAACTGACAAAGAAATGTTGGTCAACAGAGTTACGAGCAACCTGGTAGAGAGCTAACTCTTCAAATTGCTGGGTAAGATCCTGATAAGATCCTTACTTCACAATTAGTGGGCTGCATCTGAAGATAAGAAAAGAGGCAGACAATTCAGAGATAAAAATTAATGTTGAGGATAAAAAGAAGTACTGGACAAAACTTTTCTCAGAATGTTTGATGTAAACCTAAGTGCATAAAAGTTTTAATGGCTGTGAATATAAGTCTTTAGAAAACAGATCAAACTTGGTCTATACCCAATAGGACTGATGAGGGCTGCAGGGTGTGCTGGCCAACACCATGGCGTGGTAGCCCTTGAGAAGCACAAGTCACTCTCTCCTTGCTCTACCCTTACCCACTAAATTCCTCCAGGGTCCCCTGACCTTCGCTTGGGGCAAATCACAGGAGCCTCCTGTGCGAGGCCCACTCGCCATACCATCTCTACCCGCGTGTGCAGCGCAGGGGCGGGGCCCCAGCCTTCTGTGAAACTGAGGACTCAGAAGGGAGCCTGGGTGGGCTGGCCCGTGAGCCAGCTCCAGCTTGTCAGGCTGAGGGCCTTCCTGTCTGCCCTCCTGTCCCATTTCTCCTACTTTCGACCTCCTTTCTAGCAAATCTGCTATGAAATACGTTTCTCTGGGCCCTCATTTCCTTATGAAGTTCTCATGTGACACAAAACTTGTATTAAAAACATTTGTATACTTTTCCCTGGATAATTTGTTATTATTGTTATAGGGCTCAGTGATGGGCCTAGAGTAAATAAGGAAAAGATATTTTTCCTATGCTGGACATAATTTTTTATATATAGGTATATAAATGAAATCTGAAATCATCATATATGAATGTAATATGAAGATGAGATCATCATATATGAAGATCAAATGAAAATCATCATATATAAATGTATATACACTCATTCTATTTTACTAAAAGTCCTTTGGGTGTGTAGAGAGAAGAACATAAATTCAATGGTGAGAAATAATACACAAGCCTAATTCTATGTTTGTGTACTTGTGTGCATACATGCGTGCATATATGGGTGTGTACATGTGTGTGTTGAAGATGCAGGTAGCAACGTATCTGCTTCTCTATTCTATAGTTTTACATATTATAAATTGCATGGGTCTTACATAAGAATATATTATTCTAAATATTTTTAAAACACTGAGCAATAAAAATATATATTAATATTCCAATTTCCTATGTTCTATTAAAATAATAAATACTTAGTGAAAATTGAATTATAAATCAGCAAACAAGGTAAACACTGGACATAACTAGAGTTATCCAAAATATCCCCTGCATAACTCAGAAACTGTGTAAAGCATACAAACCTATAAAATATTTTGTACATAAAGGTTACAAATAATAAGGAAGGAGGAACAAAGGAAACTCTCTCTCTGCAGGTGCCTGAGCACGTATACACTCTGTTCTAATCCAACCATCAAAACTCTAGGGATGAACAGGGTGTGAGCAGAATTCTAAGTGTTTCTTCTTATCCGTAGCATTTATTCCATCATGGTTTATTATTAAATTTATAACCTGTACTCATTACAGGGTCATGCAGATAAAAAACAAGTCAAACTGCGTTTTTAGTGTACTTTAGGGCCAAAAGCAGACCCCAGAGTTACATGATCTTGATAGTTCTATAGTCCATTATTATTAAGTAAGAGCTCCAACCTAGCTGACAATCAAATTAGACCTGCTTACTTCTCAGGCTGTGGAATTACACAAAAGAAGCAACTCAGAAGTTGTAAGTAATTTCCCCGAGGACACATGGCACCTGAGCAGGACGCAAGTTGAATCCGTGCTTGCCAGAAAGCCGGGCCCAGGTTGTAAAGTCCCCTCCCTGCCCCAACCTGCAGCAGAATGACCAGAGAAATGCGGTGAAGCGATTTAGAAACCCATCTCCCAGAAGGTCAGAGAGCAGATGACAGGGGCAGAGGAGGCTCAGGCTCACGCTCCGCGGGTGGGTGGCGGTGCGTGGACGGGGTAGGCCGCTCGTGTAGGATAAGTATATGTGGTGTGGAAGGAAATGGACTTGGCTCAGGGAAATCGAATTGGCTTGGAAGTGAGAATTGTGGGTGACTTAAAAATTGCTGTGGCCTCCAACTAGTAATTTGTATTTCCTCCTACCTTTATTTCTTGTCCAAATGGAGGACAAGGCCCTTGAAGAACAGGAGCAAGAGAGAGGAGGAAGGAAGAGTTGGTGGGAGTTTCAGCCGGGGCTGGTTTCCTTCCTGGCCTCCCCCACCCCCTCCCACTCTTCCTGTCTGCAGTCGGTGGCTGCCCGGCGGAGGAGAACTGGGTTTCAGGGAGGCCGGGCAGGGCCCTGTGGCTCCAGGGTGACTCCTAGGGACTCTGCATCTGAGGTTTCCTGAGAACAGTGGTCTCCTCCCTGCCATCTTAACTGAGCCACAGGGCACTAACAAAAACCTCCTATGTCTCATGATGAAGCCAATGAAGAAGCGGCTCTGTGGGCATGGTCATCTTGTGTTACAGGATCTGGATGCCTGTGACTGCGAGCCTGTGACTTTGCAAACACCAACTCAGTGCCCAGCAATTTAAATCCATTCCGACTCAAACTCTCCGGAGTGACTTCAGATGCCACAGTCTGTGAGCTCCGTCCACAAGCCTGACCTCACGGCAGAAGATGGTCCCTGCCTGGCTCAGGGTCACCAGGCTACGTGCACTACTAATTCAGAGATTCCCATCACCCCATCTTCAGGTCTGATAGTTCTCTAAAACAGCACATAATCCTCAGAAAGGACTTCCCTTACTGTTGCTGATTTTTAAAATAAAGGCTATAACCCAGGAATAGCCAAACGGGAGAGATGGACAGGACCATGTATAGGAAGCCGTGAAATCTCCACGGCCTTTCGGGGTCTCTCCCTTTTGGCACCTTAGTGTGGTTGCCGCCTGAGAAGCTCCCTCACCTTCACTGGTTAGTGATTTTTATAGAAGTTTCATGATGTAAGTAAGATCGATCGGATAGATTATTGGCAATCGGTGATTGAACTCGGTCTCCAGCCCTGCTCCCCTCTTGGGGGGCCTGGGCGTGGGACTGAAGGTTCCAACCCTCCAGTCGTGTTTGAGCTCTCTGGAGACGGCCCCACCCCACAGCTGTCTACAGGCCACGGTGAGTCACTTTATTAGCATAACCTCAGAGACAGTGGAAAGGTGTGTGCTAGGGAAAACAAGGATGCCCCTATCACTCAGGAAATTCCAAGGTTATTAAGAACTCTGCCAGGAATCAGAGACAAAAAACAAAACGACCAAGTAAATACTTCCCATTACACCAGGGTGACATTGATGTTGAAAGGAACTTTTTGGGGGAAGAGATTGACATTCTTTGTTATATTAGACTAGGTTATTTATTTAGGTCACTCTGGGAGTAATCTGATATTCTCCTCACCTGCTAAAAGCCAGGAATTGTTCCAACCGAAGCCCTGTCACTCTAACGAAAAGACCAACATCCTGCGCATTCTTCCTCTAGGTCTGCCATACCAAACCACCTTCAAATGGTGGTTTAAACAACAAAGATTTACTGTCTCACAGTTTTGTAGGCTAAAAGTCATAAATTAAGGTGGAGGCACTGTCCATTTTTTCTAAGGGGCTGTGAGACAAGGATCTCTTCCAGACTTCTCCCCAAAGTTTCTTACATAGAGCTCTTGCACATTTCTGGACATTATAAACATTTTTGTATCCAAATTTACTTTTTTTGTGTAGGAACAGCTGTCTAAATCTACCCAAATGTCCCATTTTAATATAATTACCTCTGCAAATGCTGTGTCTAAATAAGCTTACACTCTGAAGTATTAGGGTTCAGGATATTAATATCTGAATGGCCCAGGGGACCAGTTGGCATATAGTACCCAACCTAGTAGTTTAGCCTCTTACTATAAGATGACCATTCTTTCTGAATCAATTGCTAAATGTTACTATGCAAACAATTTTTATGGAAGAATAGACAGGAAAGTGAAGAACTTTGAGGGAAAGGAAGAGAGGAGAAATGACAGTCCATGCCCTCGAATAAGTGACCCTTAGTGGGTGACTCAAGAATAGTGCTACCTTGGAGCTTGGAACCATGTATAAACTCAAAGGCAACCACAAACCATTTCAAAAATAGGTCTAATACCCCAAGTTGGCTCCAGTTAAATATCCAGTCTTCAAAGTGAAGAAAAATTCTGTATCTGAATACATATTCTCCCCTCCAAACCCTACAGAATGAGAAAGATGCCCAGCCCAAGAGGTAGGTGTAGTGGTTCATTGTGATATGTCAACTTGACATGATTAAGAAATGGAAGATTGTAGGGCTTTGGTGTAACCGTGGATGACTGACATGTGGCCAACCTAGACATGTTTGGTACCAACCAAACAGGCCTGCGGTCTGGATGGGAGAAAAAGGAAGAAGACAGGTGTCTCCCACTTTCCTCAGAGGAGCCTGGTGCCTCACTGTTGCCTTCTGACATTGAACTCAAATTTCTTCACCTTCCACTGTGGACTCCTCAGATTTCTGACATGGGCTTACACAGTGACTCTGCAGTGAATTCCAGTCCTTCATCTTTAGGTGGCTACTGTATCCTCCCATTTTCCAACAGCCAGTCAGCCATTTTGGATTCTTCTGTTTCTGCCATTTTGGATTCTTCTGTCTCTGATCCCGCAGATAGCCACTGGGACCCTTCCTATTACCCTATGTAATTATCCATAGAGTTTATATTAAACCCAATCCTCTGGTGACCCCTTCTTACCGATCAAGCTTCTAACTTTGCAGTGTGGAGTTCACACAGATAAAAATGCCCTGAGTTACCCACTGGCCCCCATCTATTTATAAATAGTTTCTGATGCTATGATCCCATGACCTTTTCCAAAAGAAATTTAACTTGTAATATGGTTAAAAGGATGATTCAGGAAAACAGTGGTATATTACCTGCAAGTATTTTGAACATTGTAATTTTCAACCATATAAATAAGAGGTTAACCAAGATGGCTTTACTTCTTAAACAGCTTTTTTTCATAAATTGAATTGTTTATTGGTACATTTTATTTACAGCTCACAATCACACTCAACATTGGGGAATTTGTATCTTAAGCAACTTTCATAAGAACTGTAGCTTTAGATATCAGAAAATGTAAGAACTAAATATGTGTTTATATGTCTAAATATTTGTCCATTGTATCACAAATTATTTCAATATGATATTTAACAGGAGAAAAATAAAAAAACCTTCCAGATAATCAGTACAATGTTCCTAATAATAGTAAAGAAAGAACCTGCAGAAAAAAAGAGAAAACCTTGTATCTTTGACTATTCAGAAATGCCCAAAAGCAAAACTCAGTTCAATTTTTCATCTATTATGTGCCTTACACTATGCTACAGATCGCTATCTGAGTGTGTAGAATGAGGAAGAGAAAATACATTTGTATTTCAATTTCAGTTCCTGTCAGAAATACACTTTCAAGGCATATTCATCTATAATATGTCAGGGAGCAAAGCTGTTGCATCTTGTTTGTGTGAGCACTTAGTTTATTCTGCAGTGATCAGGCTTTATTGTGGGGATGACCACATTTCAGAGGCATGGAGGCTAAATGTGTATTTCAAATCCTGGCTAATTAACACGAGTAGATGATAGAAATGGACTTCTCTTGTGGAAACAGATGGATTCACTTTTCACTTGCTCTGAGTGGACTGGTTAAAATACTTGAAGGATACTCCCTACTTTGCCGTGGAATGGGACTATCGAGACACTGCCTACAGCCTAAATTGAGGGCGCAAGCCTCGAGTTTTATATTCTCAGTGTTCAGCCACCAGGCTGCAAGATTTCTGATTTTGTATATGGTTACAGGAACTGAATACTCCTTTTTGATATTATTGTTGCCCACAATAAGATTTCATAGAGTACAAGAACTATACAAATAGAAAAGAATTGAGATTTCTTTGTGCATAAAGATTCAGTTATATAAAACTTTTTTGTGGTTGCATAAAAATAACTTCTTGCTAGTAAGTGTATGTTCTGAAAAACTTTATCTGCAATTGGAGAGCGTGGAAATCTCCCCGTGTGGTTAAGAGCTTGCATGATCAACTCGAGCTCGTGCAGTCTTCAATGGGGTCCTTTCATTCTATTTCCTTTATTTCATCTTCCTTTAATTCCACCATGGACTGACAAGCACTTTCCCCTCGTCACCTCTGGAAATCATGACTGGTTCTATTCTTCCAGTAGGGAAGGGCAGGGAAGGCAGTCACACTGCTCTCATTCTCCCATAGGCTTGTTAAGATTTTATGAGATTTTGAAGACCCTAGTGAGCTGGAGTTAACTAAGCACAATGGCAAAGTCAAACAGAAGAAGAGCCCATTACATGGCTGTGGGCACCGGTTCTGGGAGCTGTAGCCACAAAGCTGTGTCTCGATCTGTCTCTTCCCATGGAGGCATTTCCATGGATGCACCAAACTGCCTTCCTACCTGCCCCGTCCCCTTGTCACTCAACAGAGTCTGACTGTCACTCCCTACTGCTGCGGTAGGACATGGGTTGACCCTTTCTTGAGTCTTCCCGCGTTTCCAGGGGGCACTGGGATGGCACTGCTCACAATGTACTCCCCAGTCTGGACTGGACTCATATTTTATTCCATTTCTTTACCTTGCTTAGGAATAAGTGTCCATTTCTAGCTGAAGCCCAGGCCATATTTTAGGTCAACCAAACCATAGTTTCTGAAGAATGAACATTGATTTTCAAAAGTTAAAATCATTTTTTGACTGACACTTAATATTTATATGTATCTGAGGTACAACATGATGCTTTGATCTATGTCTGCAAGATGTGATCAAAATACATGATGAATGTTTAAATTTTATAAATTGTTACAGTAAAGGACACATTACTGTTAACCTCTTCCAAAATACTTCCTTCTCTCACTTTGCTTGGGATAATGATCCCATCCTTCTTGCCACTTTCTGAAGTAGTTCTGGAGTCTTCTTTTATGAGTGTCTTTAGTGGCCCTAGCTGCTTTTATGTCATGAATCGACTGAACACATTCTCCTTTCACGGTCATTTTGACCTTGCAAAAGAGCTACACATTGCAAGGTTCCAGATCCTGTGGGTAAGGTGGATGAGGACCCACTGTAATGTATTCATTTTATAGGAATTAACACAAATGGTTGTGTACAAGTTGTAATAAAAAACTATGGTTGGTATATAAATAAAATTGTATTATTAGTAAAAGACACATTGCCATGACTCCCCCTCAGAATAATCTTCTTGCTTTGAACATCTTTATCCCATTATTTTTGGCAGTGTGTCTTTCACTGCAATGTTTTTAAAATTTAAATAATCTCTTTATTTTCTAATTACCTCATATATTGGGTAGTGATCAACTAAAGGTAAATAGTATACCTATTATTTTAAACATATTGTCTCTTTATGCTGGTTACTTGCAAATTTCAGTCTTCCAACTGTTTGGGGATATACATATAATGTGCTTGTATTATTATATCCACACAGAAATTGAGCATAAAACTGAGGTTGTCATTGTAAAATTTGAATATAGAGATACTGTATTAGAATATGCAGCTGGAATTCAGTTAGGAAATGGTGGGGTGGGGTCAATATAGTTACTCCCAAGATCGCTGGATGACTGTTTGCCAGGGTCTCTGAGTTTTAAAGCTCCCTGGGCGATGCAGCCAGGCCAGGATGCACTTGTTCAGAAAAGCCACACTAGCAACACTAGAACTCCAAGCAAGACAGGTCAACACTGAGTGTCAGAGACAGTATTACCTAAATACTATGTCAAAGAAATAATTTCACAGCTGCAAAATAGTTTATGTAATTGTATCTTCCCACAGTGGGGGTAACACCTTAACTCATCACAAAAAGAGATTCTGATCTGTTAATTCTATTTCTGATTTCAAATTGTGCCTTCACGGGTTTGGGTGCATAAGAAAAAAACCCATGGTCAGCATTAGCTTGCCCTCGGCTGGACATAAGATATCATTATCAAAATCTTTTCTTGTTTGGATCCTTTTGAATCAAATGATACATTCACATATTTAAGGAGTTAAATTGTAGAGTGATGCATTAAGAGACAGCACCCTTAGGCCCCTTATTTATTTTTTTCATGGTAAGACAATTTCAGCTCCTGCTTCCTCTACCATGTGTGCTACATGCGCTTCAGCTCACTGCTCTGCTGCCATCTCCCCCCTCCCCCCCGAACCCTCAGATCTCCACACTCATCCAGGGATTGGCATGACGGCTGCGTTAAGCTGGGTAACTCAATCAAATTTTGTGCACAGATTGCTCTACTGTGGTGTATGGTTTTCTTTTAGGTGTTCCTAAGTAAACTTTGAGTTTTCCTTTTATAGTCCTATTTTCCCCTTACCTATTCTACTTTGCTTCAGTCTTAACACTGCTTCTTGAGAAAAAATTATGGAGGCAAAATTCATGGAACATAAAATGAACCGTTGTAGTGCTCACAACTGAAAGGTACCTAATGTATTCATAATGGATTTCTTTATCTTAACCCCAAACATCTTAAGCGCCCCTGGTGATACTTCCCACTAAGCAGAATCATTACTCTCGGTGGGAACAACAGATCATGTTAGGGACCCATTGCTGTGCACTAAATGACTTGGAAATACAGCAGCTTTGAGCAGTTGTCTTTTTTTTTTAAACCTCAGTTTCTGAGGAGCAGCAGCCTAGATGGGGCTAACATTTCAGCCCAGGCATTGCCCAAAGCTACAGAAAAATTGCCAGGAGCTGCTTCCAGTCCGTTCCGTTCCTTGAACATGGGCCTTTCCTCAGTGTGATCAGTGAAGCTCACAGCAGCGGAGCTGGCTCTGTCAGAGGCGGTGAAGAGGAGCCCTTTGGCTCTTTGGACTCAGTGCAGAGAGTAATGCCTGTCATCGTGCTGTATCATCTTTGTTAGGAGCAAGTACGAGGTCCAATTTTAATATATGTGCTTTTGAAGCGAACACATGACCTGTAAGCTCAGTGGATGCTCTGGTTGTAGAGAAAGTTGCACAGGGACAGGTGGGGCCCACGTCAGGCTGTGTAGACTTTCTCCGAATGACTTTCTCTTACTATTTTCTGTTGCACAATGCAGCACTTTGAGTCTTTGCTATCGAATTTTGAGTAACCATTAGAAAGTAGAGGGAAGTTTTGCCTTTACCATTACACATCTTAAAGAATTTACACTAATTTATGGGTTAGAAAATATATACAAGCAAAACTTGTACTAATTAAGGCAGAACAAAATAATGCTTTGGATATGTGTGCTTCAGACATTACAGAGGCAGTCAGATAGAACAGAATGACTGCTATAATCCTGAGCGTAAATATACATCTTCATAAATCCATATTCTACTTACCAAGTATAGAATAAAACTATATTGATCAGTGAGAAAAGGAAAGATCAATATTAGCTGCAGCTATTATGAAGGAAATACACTTTAAAAAGACCCTACTTAAAGGAAAATGAACATTAAGGGTGAACTTTAAAACTATGTTATGAGAGCAACAGAAATCTGATGACATTTAACGTAAAGGAGGAAGAGTCTTGTGTAGCCGCTTTGAGAATTACAGGAATATGAGAATTCTTGTCTTTGTGTTCCACTAGGGCAGAGATGATGGTGGAAGGCATTAGCTTTGGTTTCCTGGGTCCCAACCTCTCCTCTCTTCCCCTCAGGTAGCAGAGGAGTGTTAAGAAAGGCACTCAACAACTTAGAACACATCTGAAGAAATAAGGTGTGATGTCCCTCAGACAGAAGCTCTGTAGTTGTGGCTGCTTCTTCTGTATCTTGAAATCTCTGGTTGGCAGGAAATTCTCTTATTGAACAAACTGTTGCTTTGTAAATCCTGTTCCTTCTTACTGTCTTTTTTTTTTTTTTTTTTAGGGCCAGGGATTGAACTGGGGCCCTTGTGCTTGCAAGGTAGGTGCAGTACCACTTGAGCTAAATCCCTGGCCTGGCCCTTCTTACTGCCTGTATCCCCTGCATTCTTCATTGCTCTGTGGCTTGGAGCCATGTCAGAAATAAGATCTGAGGCTGACGTCGCGGTGCTGCATTAGTGATACTTACGAGAAGGTCTCGGAGACTGAGGGCCGACAATGCTGAAGGGACCACAGGGAATACGAAACCCATCTTCCTATGAAAAGCGAAAGAAATGAAATATTACTTTAGATATTTTAAGATTCCAGCCTAAAAGTGGCATTAAGACATTATAATCACTGCAACCTTTATTGAGTGTCTGTGTGCAAAACATGGAAAATATATTGCTCTTTTATTCGGACACGAACATCATGACACCACGTACTATCACAGCAGTAGTTGAATACAGTAACAGAAAAACACATATACCGTGAGATAGGTTTTATTATTATTCCCATTTCACAACTAGGAAGACGAAGCTTAGAAGTGTTAATAAAATGGTCTGAAGTCAGCCTCTGGACTCCGGCTTTGGTGTCACTGCTCTGAAAGCGCTCGTTCTCTTATTCAGCATCGTGCTCAACCACAGTGCTTTCCGTTTGTGGCGGACGAGGAACGGGAAGCTCACTGGTCCAAAGCTCTCCTCCTCACTGCTTAAAATAATGTAACACTCAGCTATCTCATCTCACGCACTTCTTTCCCCCGCGCTGTTGAAGAACAGGGCCTCTTACATGTGAACTTCCCTGAATGTCTAAAACACGATAGGTATTTTTGATGTTTGTTTTTATTAGCTAGGATTATAAGCACAGGGAAATGGATTGGTGTCAAATTCAACATTCTTTGTCTGGTTTTTCTGGGCAAAGAACAATGGTTTCCAGATCTCTAGGCAAGTGTCAGGAGTATTTCTTCAAACAATATTATTCTGGCACTACCTGGGTCTGTTCTGTGTGGTAAGATTCCATATTCTTTTACGTCTATTTTTCCACTTCCTCAAGAATGTGACAATCATAATTTTAAAAACAAGATGGCTCTTCCAGGATCATTAAGTGAACAAGAACAAAAGTGAGCCCCATACGAGATGTGTAGATAGCAATGTGTTTCCTTTTTATTTTTCACTATCAGAAGATGGGGGTTTGGCTAGAGAAAAGAGAAATTCTTGGTGGGGTTAGGGTCGTGGACTGAGGTTGGGATGGAAGTGAGGTCTTGTTTTTGCTAGGCTTGATGGTGGAGGTAGAGAGAGGCCAGGCCGGTGCTTCAGAAGGAGATCTTGCTAGGAGAAGCGATCCTGGACATTCCCCCCGGGTCTGGAATACACTGGGAGGCAGGCAGCCAGAGGCAATTGCAAGTGATCCTGACTCGGCTGCACCCCGTCTTTAGAAGGCTGAATCTTCAGGAGACCGTGCAGCTGCCATGTCATCCCAAAGTCCTGGGAAGGGCCCGCCCTCCAGTCCCAGCCTTAGGTGTGGGGGGCAAAGACAGTTGGCCCAAGAGCAGTTACCTTGGCCTAAGGACGGGGAGGCCTTGATCTACAGAGCAAGCAAATACAGAGAACGGAAGTTGTAGAAGCAGCTGAAAGTTACCAAAGGCAGAGGGTAGGCAGCCTGGGCAAGAAGCCACCTACATCCTGAAGCAGGCATTGGTCACAGTTGCTTGGTTATGTAATCCCTATTCCAGCATGGTGGAGGACATATATCTTGTTATTTGCCAATTCCAAATAACAGATTGGTACCGCACAATCTTCCTGAGGTACTTGGGCCCACAGTGTCCAGAAGGGACAGGGCTATTCCCTTACGATTCAGAGCTATGACTTGAGCTCTGGAGGAGACAGTATTCGCTCATAGCACCAAGAAATACAGTGTGAATAAGAAAGATATGAAATAATGCATCCTCAAGTATGTGGGAATGAAGTAAGCATGACTGCAGATTCGGGGAGTTGAGATCTGATTTGGGTCAAAGGCCAGCCCTGGGAACTGGGGGAAGAGAGTGAATTCCTCCGGTTTCACCATCCTTCCCCTCGTCCCGGGTGCTCAGCCACTGCAGGAACCACAGTGCTATTAGCAGGTTGCTGAGCTGCCAATTTGCGTAAAACACCTCAAGGTGTCTTTCAGTGCGTTTCCTCTAACTCATGACTTTCGGTTCTCTCGCCAAAAACACTTGACTTCAGCAACATTTCTTAGTCCGTTCATACAAAAGGCCAATGTCGCCGCTGCTGAAGTCCTCTCAGTCTGCCTCCTCTGGAATAACTGCATCCTGCAAAACCTACGAAGTCCCCAAGCAAATATCATTGCCTTTACCACGTGTTATAAGTTCCTATTTACATGTGCATGGTTCCGATTATTCGGTAGCTTTTTATTCATTTTACAGAGGGGGAAAATCCTTTTGAAAGATCCAAACTGAAATAAGTCTCTTCTCTGAACAGAACTAGTGTCAGTCTATGATTAATCATAAACTCAAGTTAAATCGCCTACAAAGCTAGATGTAAAAAGGCAACATTGTATGTGATTGTGCTGATATGAACTATGCAGAACAGGCAAATCCACAGAGACAGAAGACAGATTGTTTGCCAGAGGCTGAGGGAGGGAGGAGTTGGAGAGTTATTGCATAATGAGTGTGTTTCCATGTAGGTTGATGCAAAGCTCAGGAGCTGGCTAGAGGTGAGACCTGGTACACAACTACTATCTTCAATGCCACCAGACAGATTGCTTGAACATAGTTACTACATGTATTGTAGTCTGTATGTTTTTAACATAATAAAATTTTTTTAAATTACCGCAAACAGCAAGAACAAAACGGTAAGGTGTAGTCCAGGATACATTAAATTCCTTTGCTTACCTGGATCCTCACTCTTTGACACTTCCGTGTTCTGCCACAATTCTGTAAGCTACAGTGGCACCAAAATAATTTGCCCCCTGTATAAGAGTCCTCATTATGGTGGAGAAAAGAGAGAATTTTGGTATGAGGAAAGTTGGACTACATGTTGTATCTGGGTAATTTATTAAGTTCAGCCACAGGTTGTTTTTTCAGGTTTTGATTCATGGTTATTTTAATTTTCAAAGTAATCAATTGCTTACATACAAGGACATGTGCATAAATTTTAAAATAACAGTCATTTAAAAATTCCCTGTGACTGAGACACAACTACCTGTCCCAACTGAGGTCTGGTTCATCTTTTCCTGTGCACAGAACTGCATTCCCTGCCTAGGCTTTTGCAGTGAGAGAAGCAATTGTGTAGGACGTTGGTGGAAGTAACAAGACCCAGGCCTAGGCCTGCTTTTAAAGCTCCTGTGTGTTCATCATGGGGGTTTTTGTTTGTTTGCTGCAACGATTTCGGAGACAATGTGGTCGAGCCAGTATTGTCACAGGTTAGTAGGAACTGAGCTCTCAGTGTTACTGATGGAACTGGGCCGCTAAGGAGAGCCAGACAAGGTGCCCGAGACACGGTATAATGGGAAGAAAATCTGCCGTTATTGCAGCAAGGCTTTGACATGGAGGGTGTGTTTATTACCACAGCATGACTTTTCCTGCACTGACTCTTTACTTCTCAGTCTTACTCATCAGAGGAAACTGTATTTATTGTACTTTTCAAGCAAAACATAGAATGTATCAGTATTATGACTGCTTTTTTCTTATTCTTTTCACCTTCCAGATAGTGTGGATAGTAAACTTAATACTGTTAGACCACATTTTTCCATGAATCAATTAAAGGAACCCCATTCTCATTGCCTGACATTTACTTAGGAGTCTGTATGTCATATGATTTGGTCAAAGAGAAATGAGAGGAAGTCTGATAGGAAGTTTCTTGGAAAGATATTTTATTGGTTAAAAAAGTCCACTGTTTTTTTGTTCAACATTATTTTAAAATTTGCACATGTAGTACCATACATTGCTGAATGAAGTTACTGTGATAAAAAATGGTTTATGCTAGTTGGGAGAAAAAGACAGTAGTGATCATTTTTCTTTGTGAATCACTGATCCTATGAATTAACCAATACTGAAGATTATTTCTCATGAAATTTTTGATCTATGTCATAATAAGTTTTTCTCTTTTAAGCGAGCCAATATAAATATTAAGAACATAATTAGTTTTGCCGCCATAATGGTGGCAAATATTTCCTTTACTTTGTATTTCTTTTGATATTAAAATTCTTTTTCACATACTTAGTGAGTTTGGGCTTTTATAAATTGCTTGCGGTGACTTTTTACTGTTTCTATTGACTTTTATATTTGCTTATTGGCTAATAGCAGCTCATAACGAAACATAGTCATTAACCCTTGCATTGCAAATATTATCTCCCAGTGCCTTGTTTGGCTTTGCTAGCATCTGTTTCCATGTAGGACTTGCATATTTATATCTCATCGTTTTCATCAACCTTCAACAAAGTATGGTTGAACATCTAAAGCTTGAAGTGTTTCTTTCAGGGGTATTTTTAAGATGAAAGAAACGTTTAGGGTACACATTAATCAAATTTGAAATTATTGAGATGATATTTAGAGGGCTAGAGAAAACAGACAAATATTTCTTAAACTGTACATTTCAGTCACTGATTTTCCCGTGAGGGCACTAGAAGGTAGAGAATAGTCCTTTTATTGAATGCTTACTTTGTCCTGATGATGTTTTTAAAAATGTAATCCTCATAGCAAGCACCTGCGTTGGCTTCTACTAGTGCTCTTTCAGAAGGAGCCTGGTTAACAGCTTGCCCTCTGTCACACGAGCAACGAAGAGCAGATCCGCGGTGGGTCTGCACCCCCTAAGCGTCTCACTGCTGCCCTCAACCAAGCGGCAACATGGTCTCAAAAGGAAGACAGACTCTGGGCAAATATATAAAACAAATATAATCTGCCTTTCGCCCTTTTACACTTCCCTTTTTGACAGCCTTCCTTCTATAATGAAGCCAAGAGTAAAAAACAGACCTATGTAACTCAAGCCCTATACTTTTTCCATTGTACTATAGTGTGTTGTTTTGAACTTTAAAAAGGTGGGACTTTGGGGTTTTTTTTTAGCTCTCTCAATCAAGCAAGGTTTTTGTTTTTGTTTTTCCTAGAAAACAATCAGTCACCAAGACTATCAGGACAACTTTCCATGGGCTTGTGGGGAGCTCCATGCACTGCTGGAGACCCTGACCCCTCAGGGACAGCTTTGTCCCATTTGTTCCTGGCTCCCTCGGTAGGGACTTACCTTGCTGAATCCCTCCTGCTTGAACAGTCACTTCCTCCTGTCTCCACGGCTGCCTTTGATGTCTAGCACTGTCTGGTATTATTTTTAAGATGAGAGTGTGGGAAGGAAAGAGGAAATGTGTCTATGTATTGCACCAACCTCTGATCCAGGAGAACTTTCCTAGCCCTGAATTGTAGGATGCAGTCTGCCAGGGTCTTAAGTTTCTTTGCACTCTAATCCTAGCTTAGCCTTACCTAATAGCCTTTCCTTGGGCAAATATTCATGATAGCCAAAAAGAAAAGAACCTTTAATTCAAAAGCTAAAGCTTCTATGAACACAGGACCTGGAAAAACTCTAACCAAAGATCCTTGAGAGCATCCATGTTCTTTCTTTTTGATTTCGAAAATGAGGTGGGAGACTTGTGAATCTGGACTCCTAAACTTTGTCCTGCCCCTTTCTTGCTGGGTGGAATGAAATGCTTGGACCACGTTTCCCTGTGTTTACATGTCAGGTGGTTGAATGGATCCTCAGATCTGCTCCCAGTCCCCTCTGCTGTGTGACCTCTTTCTAGAACACTGAGCAGCCCTAGACACAAGGGGACCCTGACAAGGCTACTCTCGGGTCCCTCTCTGCACAGCCCTTCCTGCCCCTGAGAACTCTATCATCTGGCTCTATCCATCCATGAGCATTTTAAGGCCCTGATCCTCAATTCTTTTTTGTCTGTTTCCCCAAACCTTATCTCTTCTTCCAAAACTTTTCATACTTATATTCTCCTACAGCCTTTCCTCTTCGATAGGAGAATTATAATTTATATAACCGTTATGTCACATTAGCATATTACCCATGCTCCTCCAGGAGGGAGTTACTACTTCTAGAAACCTGCTTGCATTCTAACAAGGACTCCTTCCTGCGAATGCAATGCATTCACTCCAAAGAAGTGGGGCGCAAGGACGAAGGCGGAGTCACTGCGAGGGGCATCAGATCCTCTCAGGACTCACCAGGAAGCACACGTGGGAGATGCGTGTCTCCGGGAACAGAACACAAAAGTATAAACTACACTTGTTAATTTCTTCGAGGAGAATAAATGACACCTTTCTCAAACCTGACGTGATTTAAACAGGTAAACACAGAGTTTGCGCACATGAAATATATAGAGGATAAGACCTCCTGTTGATTCAGAGAAGCATAAAGCCCAGCTGCATGGAAACCAATTCCTGGCTCCCGGAGGGATGTGTGCGTAAGGATCTGGTGAAATTCACTGTGGCCCCGTCTTAAGTTTACGAACCTTAAACTGTGTGTTATTGCTTGTGCAGTTGCACCTTGTTCCTGTACCGACCCCGGAGTCCCTTGCGATCAGGGACTAGGCCTTTCACACAATACTTCGTGTGTCGCCGTGGTGCCTAGCACCAGCTGGGGCAAGAAATTACTTAAATCCTGTTACTGTCACATCTTTCTGGACGAGTGACCTTGTGTACTTGTGTCTTCCTGTTTCTCACATAAAGCAGCCTTTGGAGGTACAATAGCATCCTTGTCTTTATTTTGCAGAAAGAGGAAACAAAGACATCTAATGGCTCATCTTTGCCACAGTAAAGGGTGTGCAGAGCTTTGAGCAGAGCTCTGTTTGGGCAACTGTGTGAAGCAGAGGGGACGGAAGTGGATGCCTTCTGTGTCACTCCACGGGCCCCGGACCTCCCATCAGCAGCATTAGAACTGAAAGAGAGAAAAGAAATGCATGTGAGTTAGAGAGAGGTTTGCAAAATGCATCCAGACAGATTCTGGTTATCCTGCATAGTCCCACCATGGAGAAGGAAAACATGCACGGCCTTGTCACGTGCTTAAAGATGCCGCCCTGCACTCTGTCTGCTGACCCAGGGAGTCCACATTTGCATCACCATCTTGAATTCTGAATTCAAGGGCTAAAAGTTGTGCCCCGGACCTGGGATCTGCTTGCTGAGATCTCCCTGGCAAGGCGCGTAGTGAAGACCCCAGGGCTTTGCCAGCTGCCCACCAGGGCCTGGAACATGTTGCTCCCGGCTGTTCCTGTCGTAACCGGCCCTCTCTGCCGTCGCGTCACTAGGCCCAGCATGCTTCACCTCGGTCCGGCCCTCGCTGCTCCCTGCCCCTTCGCTTCTTCTACAGCACTCATCGCATCACCTGTGCAGTGAAGCTTTTCCCGATGGCGGAGGGAAGTGGCCCCGCGTCAGACTCTGTCACACTCTGCCACAGAGTGAGAGCTGCACGGAGTGCAGGGTCCCCGAGGAGGATGGTCCGTGTTTAGCCTTCTCACCACACACGGCACAGTGGGTGAAGCTCTCGGTGTACTCAGTGCCCTGACTGAGTCTTTGGACAGTGTGTACATAGAGCTAAGCATTCAAGTCCAGGCGGTAAATACATAAAATGACGTTCGTCAGTCAAAAACAAATCTGTTCTTATATTGGGGGAAAATAAGACCTATGAGGAGGAGACGTTGGATTGTTCCTTGTTTTAACCATAAGATCTAACTGTGTCCCTGTCTATAATCATCTCATAAGTTTGTTTAATAAAGAAATGAATGCTCTTCCTTTTCCTGTATTATTTATTACATATGAACCAAGAATAACAATGCAACTAAATATAAGGAATTCTGGCTGTTTTTATACCTGAATGGCCTGCAAGAAATTTAAGAAAGGCTTTAAATTTAAATACTTATTGATTTTTTTTCCTAAATTGGATTGAAATGTTACAAAACTTTGACTAATCTTTTCTTTACATTTAAAAAATTACAGCTGTATATATGATAATGAATAATAATAATCACATTTTCCTGTTTATGAGCTAAATATTCATATTTTTATAAACTTACAAAATTAAGGGATATATATTGATAAACATTTTTATAAATGTAGACATATGAGTAAATGCCGATGAATCTGTTGGAAGACTAGAAAGCCTTGTTCATTGGTTCTGGTTTTGAAATTTTCTTAGTTTTTACCAGGATTGAGTGTGGATTTTTTTTAACAGGATGGTCAAATTCATGACCTTAGCTCCCGTCTTTGAGGACGTGGGTACTTTTCGAGCTTCACAATAGTCAGCAAGTCAGGAGGGAGGGGCCTGTCAGAGGGGCACGAGAGATGTGGCTTCAGGCACAGAGCGTCAAGTGCACCCGAAGACTGAGCGGGCGGTGCACCGAGCAGAGGGAGAAACCGGAGACCAGGTGCCGGTTATTTGCGTTTCCTCTGAGTGGAGGTGACAGGGTTCGGGGTGAAGGCTGCCCGGTCCCCGGTGCAGCTCTGCGGCTTCGAAGGACACACCCGTGCTAAGCGCTTAGCTTCGACATCAGGCCTTGTACTTTTCAGGGATTGGTTCACGTAATGCTCTGAAAAGTGTTCAACTTTCATTTTTAGCTGAGATCACCAATATTTAATGAAATAATTTACAGAATCACAGGGAGCGAGTGAGAATAGGATCTGGGATTTATACTTAGTTTC
>PVIC010031870.1:0-21055 GCA_004025085.1 Thryonomys swinderianus | reverse complement strand
TTGGTGGGCATGTCTCCACGCCCAGCATTATATGTGGTTACCGGGGATCGAACTCAGGACCTTGCGCTTGCGAGGCAGGCAATGGAACCACTGAGCTAACCCTCCAGCCCATAACATAATTGCATTTTAATTAGATGCCAGTATTATTTCAAGATATGGAAATAATTATGCCCTATGGTATAAATCAAAATAATGTGAAGAAATATTCTAACAATTTCTTACAGTAATTAATGTGAAATTTAGCAGAAAATAAGATTATAAGATTATAGTTTGATCCACTATATTTCAATTGAATAAATTTGAAAGCAAGGAAAAGCTATGAAAAATTATAATGATTTTTCCTTTTTGCAGAAAGAGGTAAGTGGAAATAACACAAATTCACAGGAGATACTTAAAAGTAATAAACTTTCATGTTTTCCCACCTCTATTTAATTTGAAATATAGCAAATAGTATCTAGTTCAGTTTCTGAAAAATCATTAAGGAATACTACTTGGGTTTTGAATTTCTACAATTGAATTAAATCTTGTTAAGGTACTTAATATTTGCCATCTGCTAAATCATTTAGTGTCATACTAATCATTTCCTGGATTAATTGTCTAAAAGATACTTTGAGATCTGATGTTCCCTAGGTAAAGACATAATTTTAATTAAAACTCAACAGGTGGATAAACTGTAGTCTTCCTTTGTATTAATACAAGTGACAACCCTCTTAAGGACTTAAGACTTTTAATCTAATTTATTAGGAATCCAGAAGGCAACTTGTGTGTCTGTTTTGGATTATACATGTTCTATGCAAGTTTAATTTGAAATCCCCCAATATTATATTTTGAGCAAAATGTTCATAGCATTGAAACTTTATTATCCTAGATCTAATTTTAAAATGTGGAGTTCTACAGGCAATATTTAAGAATATTGCCATCTGTGAGCTCAGGGCCAACCTGAACTACAAAGCGAGACCCTGTCTCAAAAAGCAAAAAAAAAAAAAAAAAAAAAAAAAGAATATTGCCATCTCCCATTATAAAATAAGGTAAAACAAAATATCTGCCTTTGTGCTGAAACAGTGAGTTCAAAAACAGTGCAATAAATTATTAGCATTTTAGGGTACAGAAAATCATTAATATTTCTGCTGAAATGCTGTACATTTAACTTTTGAAGCATTAAAATAAGTATTTCATAATGATTCTGGTAACTTCAAAGGAAAATGATAAGGATAAAATGTACATAAAACTGACTTTTTGGTGTCTGTCCTAACTGTAAATCATCAAGTTCATAAATAAATAAATAAGAATGTTTACATATGTCATGTGCTGTTAGTTGTCATTCTTCTATAATAATTTGAATGTATCCACAAGATGTGATTTTATAAAAGCAATTAACTGTGCCATTCTCTATACTATGTCCCTATAGTTTCATGAGCACTGAATAAATCTAAAGAAATTGCCATTGAAGAAGGAGGTGACTAAGGATTTTTTCATTTTTAGTAAATTCCATTAAAATATAATTCTGATCCGCACTTTGTATTACCCAAGACTGGGCTAATATCTATTTCTTATGTTGTAATTGTCAAAATTAATGAGACCATAAGTGAGTCACAAGATTCTCATTGATGTTAACTGCTGTAATGTATGAATTTGTTCTGTCACCCTTAATCTACTGAAATAACAAGCCCCTCCTGATATAGCCAAAATCATCCAGCAAGTAATTGTGAATGAAGATCTCATTATTCTTTTAGGAGTGTTTCATAATTATCTCAAACACCTGCACAGAGAACATTAAAAAAAATGAATATTGGAACCACCCATGTAACACTGAAACAAGCTTGAACATAGGCACCGTGCATTGTGAGAATCATCCTGTTCCTTTTCAAGGTATATGATTCATGTTTATATGCACAATTGATTTGGGATCCTATGTTATTAGTCATAGAACAAATATTTTCAGAAATATTTTATTATCATCTTATAATTATTACTTCTAAACAGGATTTCTCTGTTTATCATTTTAATAGTTTTTCCCTCCAATATTATGTTAGTTAAAAAGAAAAATGAAGGGCTGGGGATTTAGCTCAAAAGGTATCGCGCCAACCTTGGATGCACAAGGGCTGGAGTTCGACCCCCAGTACCGCAAAAAAAAAAAAAAAAAAAAAATTTCCTAAGGTTAAAAAATTAGTAGTGACATTTTGAATTCCTTGAATCATACTAGTCAAGAAACTAATTTATCACAACAAGGCCAAATATATTTTATGATACTTCCATTCTGACTTTTCCAAGCTCCATGCACCTTTGAAATATTCTCATAAATGGGGCTCTGCAGTTTTAATTGCTCACACAACAATGAGACACACCCTTTTGAAACTGTATAGGCTTTGACTTTACTGCTCATCTTAGTAACACTTGAAGAATTCTACAAAGTGGAGGTCCCTCCAGTGCAGTTTCTGAATATCTCTGATTTTTCTCACTGCTCTGTTCCAATGACCCAGCACAATTCCAGTTATATTGTGGGTAGCAAATCATTATTCATTGAATTTTGATGAATAGAGTGATTGGTGTTGAAAAGCACGAGTATATAATGAATTCGTTATTGAAAAACTGCTGGAGAACCAGTTAAATGAGGGATATTTTATTGTTTTACCATTTATTTTTGTGTGGAAAATATAGGAGAATTTTTCCAAATTGGAAAATTATCACTGAAACTAATTTAAATATATAAGAAAAAATAGCTTTTTAAAAGTACATTTGAATAATTTAAATCAGTAACATAATGCCCTCTTTATAGAACAATCAATGAATATGATCTGGCTAAACAGAGTTCTGGAGAGTTTAGAGAAGTATGGAATACAAAACCTGAACAGATACTGAGCTAGGCTTTTATATATATATAAATATAGATATAAATATATGTTTTATAGATATATATTATATAATTTATGCTCCTATAATAGAGTAAGTGGTCATCATTTCAATCTTCCAGTCTGAATCATATGCATCAGAATCAGGGCTTGTTTATCTAACTCAGTCTCTTCATTACTTATGAAAATGTGATTATATAATAATTATTTTAAATTCATACTGTCTTATCAGTTTCCCTGGAAACGTTCCACTGAATGACCTGTCAAAACTCCTTAGCACAATGGTTTTTCCTTACACATTACTTTTAGGTGGATGGATTGAAAGATTATATCATATTCTTAACTTAGTTGTATCTGCCTTTCTAACTTAGAGAAATGTTTCTAAAGTTTTAAATTTAAAGGTGGATGAGCTTTATAATACCAAATAAATGTTTTATGTTTTATTCACTGATATATTTAAAACATTTTTCTTCTGTATAATTATGTTTTGGGTTGAAAACGTGTCCTCCCTAAATTCCTGTTCAAGCCCTAATATTCAAAATTTTAGTATGTGACTTATTTGGAGACTTGGCCTGTACAAACATTGCTAAGATAAAATGAGACCATTAGACCAGCACCAATTCTGTCTGGAGTCTTTGCAATGAGGAAATTTGGACCCTAGAACAAGGATATGCATACTTGGGGACTATGATGTGAACAGGCAGTAGAAATAGGCTGTTGGCAATAGGAGAGAAGCCTCAGAAGAAACCATTTCCCTTGGTGTCTAGATTTTAGATCTCTAAACTCAGACTATAAAAAAAAAAGTGTAACACTGTTGTTTAAGTTACTCAGCCCCATTATTTTGTTGTGTCACCATAGTAGTGAACAAAGTCCTAGAGCTATTGCAAAGTTGCTAAAGTAAATTCTCATGAAAAACCGTGGGTCATGAGATACATTTACTTTATTCATTCCTCATGTTATAGCAGAAATATCCCAGCATGTCAGGAACAAGTAGTTTACAAAGTTTAAATGTAATAGTTTATCACTTTATTGTAGTTAACCGCTTTCTTTTCTATTTATTTTTCTTTCAATTTAAATGCCTCACATAAATGGCTAAAAGTCTTTGTAGTTACTGCACAGATTTCCTGTTGGGTTCTTATAGATCATCTTGTATGAAAACAATGGATAAAAAATAAATACATCAGAATTTATATAAAATCAAAGTAATATTATCTTCACATTCAAATTTTAGAAATTAAGAATCAAAAATATCTGATTCTTTTATACTTATATTTTGTATTAACACTTATTAATATATGCAATATTCTATAACAGAATTTATGTGAAATATAACTTGATTTATAAATATTCATTTGTTACTTTTTTCTTTCTTGGAATAAGTATTTGACTAATATGCTATTTATCAAATGTGAAAAAAGACAAAGAATTGTACTTTGTGAATATACTTTAATTACCATTACATAAATTTCATTATTCACTTTGAAACATAATCTTTATCTGTTAAGATTTTACTTGCTATTATGAAAGCTCTGAGACATCAGATTTCTTTATATTATGATGCTTATAATCTAAACAAGAATATTTTTAAAAAGGGAAGTATTTATAATTTTAAGTATTTAATAATTATCTGAAATTAAATACAGATAAATTTGTGAAGGGAAGGTATTCGTTTGTCTAGAGGGGGTCAAGAAAATCTTCAAGAAGAGTTTTGTGTATATATAAAAAGATTGAAGTGGCACAAAAATCAAAGTCCATGAAATTTTATTGATCAGAGAAAAGTGGGTCTCAAGGCAACATTGTGTTAAATCTAGCCTTACAAAAATAGAAAAATATAAACATTCTTAACTAATAAACATTACTTAACTATTACATTAGAGTGCTAAAAGAAAATAAGGAACATATTGGAAATGAGTCAAGTCAATAGTGAAATGTATTTTAGAATCTTAATAATCATAGTAAATCTTTTCAATATTCTGTAAGTATTCTGAGTAATCACTGAAAGTACTGCAAATAGATAGCTGTGCTTTTTTTTATAGCAAGTGAGAGCAAAGCCTTCAGCTTTTAATAGCTTTCATCTATAATACTTGAGACACAAAGGCAATTAGTTTATTTCGGAGAGGATATTTCAGAATGTGCTTAATTTTATTTAGACTCTTAATCCTCTTAAATTATTTTTCCCTAGAAATAATTACAGGAAAATTTTCTATTTAGTTTACTGAAGACCATTATGAAAAGATTCTGAGTATAACTTTATTTTTCTGTATTTGCATAGACTTTAATGACAAGTCAGTTTACCTACAGAGGCACAAAAAATGAGGACACGTGATTTAACACACTACCTCCCATGGCTTAGCCACACACACTACATGTCACGGCACACAGTGTTAACAGAGGCTAACCTGACTAACTCTGATTATTCCCAAAATATTATGACAGTGTCGTACTGCTCTCCCACTAATTTCAGTGTCAGCGGTCTTACTTGTGCGAGTTCTCCGGACGGAGCCAAGAAGACCCGGCCCTCGGGGAGAGCTGCTGGGTGATCTGCTTCCTCCGCGGTTCGCAAGCAGCGGGCCTCGGCGGGGCTCACCGTGGCCGGGTGTAATTCACACCAAACACTTGGCTATTCTCTGGATGCCCTTCTGCTGCATTCCAGGGATAATAAATATATGTTGCGGTGAAGCCTCTTAGAACAGGCAAACAATGCCTGATGCTGTCTCCCCTGAGATCTGTGCTGCTGAAACCCACAGGACAATAGCAGAAACAAGCAAACAAACAAAACACTTCTGAGCAAGAAATGACAAGATGGCCATAGCCATCTTTCAACATTTATGCTCCAATTCATCAAGAAGTAATTCTTGGGCTGGAGATTTTTAGCTCAGTGTTTCCAGCGCCTGCCTCACAAGCACAAGGCCCTGGGTTCGATCCCGGTAACCACATACAATGCTGGGCATGGAGACTCACGACCACCAGCAATCAATACCACATACCACAGCGCCGGGTGTGGTGGCTCACGCCTGTCATCCCAGCACTCGGGAGGCAGAGACAGGAGGATTGCTGAGCTCGAGGCTTGCCTGAGCTACATAGTGAGCTCAGGGCCCGCGTGAACTACAAAGCGAGACCCTGTCTGGAAAAAAAAAAAAAAAAAAAAAAAAAAAAAAAAAAAAAAAAAAAAAAAAAAAAAAAAAAAAAAAAAAAAAAAAAAAAAAAGAGAGAGAGAAAAGAAAAAAGAAGTAATTCTTCAGATACTTTCAGCCCCTCTTCCCAGTTCACCTGCACGTGCCTGGCCAGGTGATGGCTCCAGCTGGGCCCCAAAGGCACCGATCCACGGGAAGCTTGTCCTTATTTTCTACTTAGTTTACCAAAGAATATTATGAAAAGATACTGAGTATAATTGCAAGCAATCATAATTTTGAGTTTTTAAATGAATACTTTCACTTAAATAACTATAATGAAACTTTAATAATATCCATAAATTAGCTAACCAGTTAACAAAAAGGCTAAACTCTGTGAAGAAATTTTATTATGATTCATTCATGTTATTCATTTTTGATCTGTTCAGATTTTCCATTTTTCATGATTGAATTTTGATATAGTATCTGTATGCAGGTATTTGCCCATTTCTACTGTTATAAAGTTTATTAGCATTACTCATAATAATCGCTAGTGATCCTTTATATCTCTGATGCTAACTGCAATGACTCCTTTTCCATATCTGATGCAATTTGTATCTTCTTTATTTTCCTTAGACAATCCAGCTAAAAGCTTGTCATGCTATTTATCATTTCAAAAATCCAATTTTCATTTATTTGACTTTCTTGTGTGTTGGCTTTTATTTCATTTACTTTTACCCTTTTTCTTCCTAATTTCTTCTTTTTGTATTGTTTTAATTTGTTGTCTTTTCTAGAGCTTGAGATAAACTACATTTTTACTAATTTAAGAACTTTTACCACTGATTGCTAGATTTCCCTTTAGTACTATATTTTTTCTATATGCTATAATTTTTAGCATATTTTGTTTACATCATGATATGTTTCAAAGTAGCTTTTGATTTTCTTATTTTTTTTCCTTGAGTCATTTGTTATACGCCACCTGCTTAGTTTCTAAGTATTTGTTTTGTTTAATTGTAGGATTCTAGTTTATTGAATTAATGTCACAAAAATTATTCAAAGAGATTTTTTTTTTCCTTTTTGAGAAAGGGTCTCGCGTTGTAGTTCAGGCTGGCCCTGAGCTCACTATGGTGCCCAGGCAAGCCGCCGCGAACTCATCAATCCTCCTGTCTCTGCCTCCTGAGTGCTGGGATTACAGGCGTGAGCCACCACGTCTGGGACTGTGGTATGCGGTGTTGATTGTTGGTGGGCGTGTCTCCACGCCCAGCATTATATGTGGTTACTGGGGATCAAACTCAGGACCTTGCGCTTGCAGGCAGGCGCCAGAACCACTGAGCTAACCCTCTGGCCCTCAAAGATATTTTTAAGAAAAAAATAGTGTGTGTGTGGGGGGGGCATGTCTTTGATTCATACTAAAGAATTTCTCATTTTCTGATGAGGAAAATGTAATTTGTGCAGCTATTAAATTGAAATTTTGTAGGTACCTGTTAGATCAATTTTGTTTAGGGTTTAATATAACTCCACTTTTTTGATTTTCTGTCCATTTGTAACAATGTGCTGATAAAACCCTTTTACCTGAAAGTATCTCTCTATATATGTTTAGCAATATTTGACATATATTTGGGAACCATGATATTGAGTGCACCTTGTTTCTTTTGTTATTCTTTTTTTGGAAATGAATCAATTATCATTGTGTAATGACATTTCTTATTTTCTCAAGTATTTTTATCATTTTAACTACTCTTTAAACATTCATCATAATCTCAGTGTCACAGCAATACTTTGTTATGTCTCTATGTATTGCAATAATATGAGGTGTCTACATGATTCTATTTTATAAGTTGAAAAAAGTGACCATCCAAAGCTGAATGTCTTTGCAATATCTTAGTTATTATGAGGACATGTTTTGCATTCAGGCATCTCTGGTTAGGATAATTTTTTTTTAACTGAAATACCAGTCATGGAAAGCATAGTATTTGAACCAAAAGAATATTAATTTCTTCAGGGCAAAATATTTTATCTTCATAATTCACTATTGCTTCATCCAAATGTAAAATGTTTGCCTAAGATTAGATATTCACCCATTCTGATTTGACTATAAATTATGAGTTAAAAAAGAAATTATAAAATGCTATTTTAAACTCTATCTTCCTTTTGTATTACTTCATGAATATAATAATTTACTTATGTTATTTAAAATTTATATATAATTCATAGTTTTCATCTTAATGTATATGCATATGTAGACCATAATGGCTACAACTGTATTATATTTATTAGGTGGGAAATTCTTTAAAATGAACATTACTCATTTATTTATTTATCTATCTATCTATCTATTTATTTATTTATTTATTTATTTATTTATTTATTTATTTATTTATTTATTTATTTATTATTTCTGCCAAGAAACATATAGATAGGGCCGGAGATTTAGCTCAGTGGTTCCAGTGCCTGTCTCACAAGTGCAAGTTTATATAGATAGGGCCAGAGATTTAGCTCAGTGGTTCCAGTGCCTGTCTCACAAGTGCAAGGTCCTGAGTTCAATCCCCAGTAACCACATACAATGCTGGGCATGCAGACTCACACCCACCAACATTCAGTACCACATACCACAATGCTGGGCGTGGTGGCTAACGCCTGTAATCCCAGCACTCAGGAGGCAGAGACAGGAGGATTGCTGAGTTTTGCTTGGGCTACATAGTGAGCTCAGGGCCAGCATGAACTACAAAGCAAGACCCTGTTAAAAAAAAAAAAAGAAACATATAGATATTAAAATATTAAAGCAATTATGTGCATACCCTATGAGTCTTGGAAGTTTTAATTTCCCTCTTCAGAAATGAGTGATTATGACAGATATTAGAGTTTTTGAAATGAATAATATGAAGTTGCTTTAGAGGATTTTTTTTTTTTTTTGAGACAGGGTCTCACTTTGTAAGTTCAGGCTGGCACTGAGCTCACTATGTAACGTAGGCAAGCTTCAAACTCAGCAATCCTCCTATCTCTGCCTCCCCAGTGCTGGGATTACAGGCGTGAGCCACCACGCCCAGCATTGTGGTATGTGGTACTGATTGTTGGTGGGCATGAGTCTGCATGCCCAGCATTGTATGTGGTTACCAGGGATCGAACTCAGGACTTTGCACTTGTGAGGCAGGCGCCGGAACCACTGAGCTAAGCCTCCGGCCTAGGAGGAAATATTTTTATATTTTAATTATATATATTTTAACTACCAAAATCAGCACTTGCCAGAAAACAGAATTAGGATTGGTAGTGACTACACACAGGCAAAAGTAACTACTTTTAGTGATAAAAAATATTTAGATCATGGTGGTATTAGTGGCTACTTGATAGCATCCATTTGTCAGAGCTCATGAAACTAATAATCATGTTATAGGTAATAATATGTAAATTATAATCAAATGCAAGTAACCATACAAAGTTATCCCCTACTAACTGTTTCACCCTTGAATTTTCAGCTTCTTTTCTCGAATTGTGTCACTTCTTAAAATCCATTAGGACTGATCATATGCTTTCATTTCTTTAGAAAACACCATTCTTTTACAAAGATACTTGGAGAGAAGAAACCTTACATTGCCTTAACAAGGCTATCATTGCTACAATCTGCTGTAGTGTCCTCCGGTCGGGCCAGTTACCTTACTGTCTCCGTCAGCCGAAGACCTCGGGAGGGCAAGCTGGGACACGGAATCACAACACTTAGACTCCGTGTGGGTTGAGAAACGTCCCATTTGCTATGGAAGTTACAGGCATCTATATAGGGCAACTTGGGATTTGATTGGATGAGAGGGTGGGAGCAGTGCTCACGGCGGTGTGTGATTGGACTCAAGGGTGGAAGTAGCATTTATCAATGTACGATTGGTCTGCTTCACCTGTGTCACCTGCCTCATCTGCATCATCTGCGTCTCTGTGGCTTCTTAAAGGCCCATTTTATTTATTCCTCTGCCAGGAGAGGGAGAGAGAAGAGAAGTGGAAGCACCTGGAGAAAGTTTTGGCCACATGGTAGTCCTTCAAGAGAGGCAGGTAATAGCTGAATAAAGACAGTGATAACTAAATCTGATTAAAATTTAAAATGCTATGGATTTATGTAAAACAACACAGATACCACAAGAACTTTTTGGTAGGTTGTAAATAGTTTTACTGACTTAGTGAGAATATCAAGAACTCTTAAAGGCTGAAAGGTTTAATTAATTGGATAGATTCTAACTATAATTATGCTTCTTATGATAAATCTTTTGATGTGTTATCATGGAAAATCATTCATCTGTTTCACTACTTATGAAAGTTTTCTATTCACTTCTAGTCTTCTAATGGCCAACATCTTACATTCTACTAAAATATAAAATTGAATACAGAACTACTAAGATAGTAGAAAATTGAATGTTATTTATTGTGTCATTTCTGAACAATATAAGTTTTATAAAACTTATCTAAGGTAAGGTTCAGATACTTTATGTATTTTAGTGAATCTGTTGTGAAGAAAATTTGATAACATATATAACCCACAAACTATACTATCAGATAATTTAGAAAGAATTTATAGCTAGTATCCCATGTAACTATAAATATTTATTTATATGGAAATACAGTTTGTTTTTCTCCAAAAATTTCTTCAACAATTTAATAGTGAACTTACCATTGTTTTAGGAAAATTCACAATCTAGTTAAAGCAAAGAGAGTGACTGAAAGTATCTATTTTTAACAGTCTCAGTGGAACATTAATTCTAATAAGCCACACATATTTTGAGTTCAGAGGTGGCAGAGTCTGGTAGTGTGTGTGTGTGTGTGTGTGTGTGTGTGTGTGTGTCTGTGTGTGTGTGTGTGTGTCTGTGTCTGTGTGTGTATACAAAGGAATGGTGGATATATTGCTGTAAGGCAGAAAGAACTGACATAGTTCCACCAGTATCTTTGTCAGGAAAGACTCTTTTCTACACCTCTTTGCCTCACTCACTAATCCACTAACATGACTTCATTCTGTCCTGAAAGTATAGCTCTCCAAACTAGCAGTTCGTTTTTATACTTAAAGAGGTACAAATTGGCAAAATTTCTTTTTCTTTGTCCCATTCCCTGACCAAGGGGAGTAATAGATACAAATGATTTTTAAAGACAATGCTCACTATCCTTGTCATCACATCTAAGGCAACATTTCACTTTAAAATTGGATATGTAAACATGATATTTGGAAACAATTTTTGATTTATGAATTGAGAGTATGTGTGAAAAGTTACCACATATATGTGGTAGTGAGGAAAGGGACACATCAGGACACCTAGATGTATGATAGATAATTACTAGACAAATAACTGGACTTAGAAATTGAAAACAAAGCAACAAATTCAGGTCATTATATCTTTAAGCAAAGGAATACAGTAAATGATAATCCACATATGAAACTAAAAGAATAGCAGATGATACTTCTATTAAAAAGACAATTGTAAAGCAATAAGAAACTTATTGGAGGTGAAGACCAACAAAGAAAGCAGCCTTTCCTCCTTACATGCAAAGGAATAACCATCCTTAGACTAATTTCAAACACTAAATTATGTAAAGGAATCTGCAGATATGAATTTATTTGGCTGAGTTTGTAGAGGTTTTAGTCAATAGCAGCTGGCACCAAGGCAGGTAGCATGGCAGAGGGCCATCACAGAGGAGAAACAGTTGATGACATGCAGAAGACAGGAAAATCAAAGTGACAATAGCAGCTTCTGGTTAGCTCTCTTACACTCTATCTAGGCCACTGGAATCAGGACAGTGCCAACCAATCAGTGCACTAGTGTAGTATTCATACACTCTTAATCTAAAAATCATACACTACATGTCCAGACACCTCAGATAAAACCCCAGCTATGACCACTTGAGGCTTTGGGGGTCACCTAGACGCAAGGTCTTGCTAAGTATTTTAGGTGCCAGACTGCCGTCTAACTTGCTGTTCTAATGCTTCATTCTTCCAGGTTTCTATGGTTTCAGAATGAACCACCATATCATGGGAGGTTTTACATGTTATCACCAAGTATCTTAATGTATTATCATAGGTGAAGTTTAGTGAAATATTCTTAAGAACAAATATTTATATTCTTTGTTGACTTGTTTACATATATTCACTTCCCAAGAGGAATTTGTTTTATATACTGATTTCCAAAGATAAAGTCAAGTAAAGCTGTACTTCCTTTTCACGTGCCAAATACTATATCTTTCGTGTTTCTGTCTTCCACTGTCTGTCTGTCTCTTGGGCCCTTCTCTCTCTCTCTCTCTCTCTCTCTCTCTCTCTCTCTCTCTCTCTCTCTCTCTCTCTCTCTCTGTCTCTGTCTCTCTCCTCTATTTATTATATTGAAATATAGTCAAGAAAAAGAAATTTTAATAGTTTATTCATGTGAGTGAATGTATCAGAATCATTTGGAAATAGCAAAATATTTTGTTTATTCTCATGTGCCCATTTAGTAGTCCCTATTTTTGTCATCAGTATGAAACAGGGATAGAAATTGGAGCACAAAAGTTTCAAGTACATTCTTCAAAGTTACATAGCTAGTAAGTGTTTCCACTTGAACTATTTGGGCAGTTTCAGTCCAAGTTATGGACCAATGGAAAAGAGTATGGTGAAAAGGAACAAATTATGGTAAAGAAAATAAGTACATGACCATTTTGTACCAGAAATAGAAACAAATAGATGAATTAAATCACACATGAAAAGTGTTTGTTGCATTTAAATAGCAGCACAATTTCATTTGATAATAGCAATTAAGTTGTTTACTTTAAGGAACAGTGAAAAAGATACCCAAAAACCCAATTAATTTGAGACAAGGGGAGAGGAAAACAAAGCAGTGAGGGTTGTACATTGGTAAAATTAGAAAATACGGGGCCCAGTCCTGTATTATTCATTCTAAACAAATTTTTTTTAAAATTTTATGTGGGCATCATTACTAAAACAATCCACAAACCCAACTACATGAAACGAGAATGTGAGGTGAAGAAACAATTCTGTCATGAGTCATGCGTCACCTAAGATTCTTGGTTTTATATAAACGTAAAACAAATAATATTTGAGGTCAGTGTTTGTCCAGTGTCCCGACAGAAGAGGGTGAAAACGCAGGATTCAAATTTAAGGTAAAGCAAATTAGGGTCACCAGTGTGAAAAGCTAAAATTTCCATCTAATCACCAATCCGGCAACATCTTTATAGACTTAGCAATCACCACACAATGCATCATCTAGTGAGATAATTAGGAAACAATTTAAATCTCATAGACACAGTACTTTTGTATGAAAACTCATGGTGTGCAGAACTTTGACTGCAACGACGAGGGAGAGTCAGTGCGGCCCATGTTTGCCCTACTTGAAAGAAGAGCCACAGGTGGCAAACCAAATGATTACACATACAGGCAACTCACTGACACTTTGTGAAAGGAAAAATTGCATCAATAATTAGAAGCACTGTAGGTGAGGATCTCCATGCCAGAAGAGCTGTAGGGCTCACTAGCATAAAGGTAATTGCTGCTGGTGGTATAGAGCAGCAGGGACAGATTAAAGAATGCACGGCAGTGAGTTAAAGATTGGGAAAAAGGCCAGTCTTGCTCATCTTCCCCACTGTATTATCTAAACATAGTAAATATCAAAGGGGAGGAAAACAATTCACTTGAGAAGCAGTGACAGAAAGTTTCTGAAGTAGTAAAATTTCCATAATATAAAACCTTGTTGGCACAATCGAATATCTTTCACTTCTTTCCAGACTAAATTCTTCAGTACATATAGTCACTCGCCATCCATCACAAAGATTGGAAGCCACAAGTCCTGAATCGGTAGCCAACATTTTAATGCCCACACCAACAATTTTTGCTTTGTTTATGGTTTTTGATGTATTTATCTTACGTGGTCTCTTTATGGTAGACTTTTATCTTGTGCTCCTAAAAAAGCTACATAAATAAATGTATAGAAATACTAGTTCAGAAAGAGAAAGAATATCATTACAAATATTATTACATTTATTGATACATTTTAGATGCACATCATGATCTTGTTGGATTAAGGATTTGTGGATAGCACATCTTCGGGCTCTGTGCTGTTAAGGGGCTTTTCTTGTAGGATTTATAGTTGCTCTATGCAAGGCTGAGTTAGTAAAAGGGTACATGTGCACTAGTGTAATAATATAAGAATAATATATGTGTGCATGTGTGTTTGTACTTACACATGTGGGTGTATGAGTGTTTAGGTGTCTATGTGTATTGTATGTACTACCTGCTCTTTTATAACATTATCCCTGCCTTCTCTTTCTTTTGTGCTTAACTGGAGATGGAGGAGGTTGAAACTGAGCCTTGGCACAGAGGGAGCTGGGCCAGCCTTGCCAGCTACCTGATAACTTTCCTTAGCTATTCTCTCTCTAGCAAGGCTTCAACTCTGTGACTGAAACCTCACTGAAGCCACTTAACTTTCCTTGTGTGTCCCACAATTTACTCCAAATGTCTGCTGGATTTCCTTTCATCTAACAGCACATTTTCTTTCTGAGGAAATTAGATACTAAAACCTGTTCATAGCACATTTCAGTCTAGAGCAAGGAGAGTCAAATAGTGTGTAGTCTGAGAATGTCCAGAGGAAACTTTCCCATTTCTGGCGCGTGACCGCAGCATCTCAGGTATCACTGATAGTTGTGCCATTTGGTGTTGGTGCTGTCTTTTCCAACGTGCACAGAGCCTCTTTGCTGTGGATCACTGCTGAAACTCCAGGCATGCAGTTCATTTATACTGTGATCACGAATTGTGCATTTTCTCCTTACTTCATTAGGACTCTAATCAAAATCACCTCTCAATCTTCTTTCTTTTTTTTTCCTTATGAATGAAATTCTTCCATCAGATAACTCAGTTTTATCTGAAATTACCTTATTTAGCATTTCCTTTATTTTCTTGAACTGAAGATAACTTAGGTTTTCGTGAGCTGACCCTTTCTCTGCTCCAATGCAATTCTGTCTTTAGAAGATGAACCGATGCTTTCATTTCCTTTCCTAGGAGGACTCATCTCTTGTGATGATAAAAAAATTGATGAAAGTTCAGAGAATGAATGCCAATAGAATGTAATTGTACATCATCAGAGAGAAGATTGAAAAATGTAAATGGATGCCAGATGTCAAAGATAACACTAATCAAGACAGTAAGCGTAGAACTTATGCATACATAACTACTGCAATGGGAAGAGGCCCCAAAATGAACTGAATGACTTACCGAAAAGACTATTTTAGAGAATGAGCGTTGTGTGCAGGAACAATTAAAGTTGAAACAGCGGCTGATTGTTAGGCGCTATTTATCTGGAAGAGAACAAAAATTTATGGTATCCAACTTAACAAAACATTCAACTGATAGGAGAAGGATCGGAGTTTTTTTTTTTTTTTTTTTTCCTAAAAAGGTTACATTTGAAGAGGGGCTCTTATATATTGGGGGAAAAAATACTTCCAGGTGTGAAATCTCTATACCTCAAATGATGAGACAAAGAATTTAAAATGACATGCAGTAACTGCTCTAAGAAAGGAGTCAGACACTTGCCTATTACCAGATTTGGCCTGTGACCAATAGTATCCCCCCTCAGATAGTTTTAGTTCACTCTTGTAACATTCTAAGGACACTTAAATCATCATAGGAATGTGGCTTTGGCCTGTCAGTACCCAGAGCTATAGTCTTTCTGGAGGCCTGGGAAGGTGCTGTGATTGCACTGTTCTAATAGGCTAAACTTGAGGGCTACTTAAAACTACTTCAAGAACAAATTTTACTTCAAGTATTATTGGAATATTTTTAGTGCTTACATTATTTCATATTGGCATTTACTTATATATCTTGTAAAAATTAAACTATTCCAATTTAGACTAAAATATAATGTATATATAATTACAATTATAATTTGTTTAAATATAAGTGCTCCAGAAATCTCATAATTTTAAGCATATCTTTGAATTAAAAATGGTTTAAGTCATAGTCTTTAATACTTCATTTAAAATTTAAAAAGCATTTATTGTTGTATCCATCCTTTGCCACTATATTTTTTCTTTAAAGTTCAGTGTAGAAAAATATTTCATCATTACAGTTACATCTACTTGTTTCTTAGCTTGTTTTAGCCAATGAAATACCAACGATGGCTTGTATCACTTCACGTTAGAAAATGTAAAGTCCACTGAGTAATTTTCCATGATTTATTTTATTTTCTGGCATTACTAAAAGGATATGTTGAGATATAATTTCTGACAGCTTCAGTTTCTGTGTAAACACGCTGAGAAGCATCACTCCATTAACCCACACTGTACCTAGAAGCTGAACAATAAATAAATACGGCATGTATAAGTCACTTGGCTTTAGGATTGATTTTTCATTGCTCTATAAAGTCAGTCTATCAAAATATGCAAAAGTATAGCTAGAAATGAGCTACTGTGTGAATACACACATAAACATGCATATCCATAGACATATAAGTAAAATTATTTATGTAAGCATTTTAGAGCTGAGCAATGAGTGTTGAAACAAATGCAGAACAGTGGAAGATGCTTTTATAGAGAGGTGGTAGGTAACCATTAAACTGTCATTTTTTGGAACATAGTAAATGTGTCTAGTGAAATTATAGGTCTATGAAAATTAAAGACAGAATATGAATAAATTCTTAGGTTTGTTAGGATATGCTTACAGAAGGACTAGTCCAGACAGTGAATAGTACTGAAAAATAGTATGATATTTTTATTACAAAAAAAAATCCATTGTAGGAAAATGTTGATTTACAAACAACATAAATTACAAAGAAATCTAGAAATATGGGAACTAGTAAAATTGGAAAACACATCTGCACTTTTCCCTCTGAACCATCATAATAGAGTGAAGGCATGATTAGAACTCAGCCTTTGGTTAAACTGTGATGCTCCTACTATACCTAGAGCGAGTATACTGTAACTGGATTTTGCAATCCCGAGTATATTTATCCAGATTTAATATTTTCAGTTGAATACAATTACTCACAAAATTACCAGAGATTGCAGAGACTGTTATCTTTCAAAACTCTATATTTTCTAAGTATTTACAATTAACTTGATAGATTCACAGAAGTAAGACAGCAAAACAATAGAGAAGTATGTAAATAAAGCAAATATATTATTTAAAATAGTGAACCACAGTGCATGTAAATTTTAGAAATTATTAATGAAGTTCAAGGTTCCCAACCATGTGAAATGAAGGATATGACAAAATAAGTTCCCTGTAGTCATATTTATTTATAGGGTCCTCTCAATTGACAACTTGACTTACAGAGTACTGATTCATACTGGCTGTGACTCCTTGTCCTTTCCCATAATTCACTCTGTTGGAATTAGATATGCATGAAACTTCAGTGAGCTCCAAATAAAGAAAAGTCATCCAGTGAATATGCCACAGATGTGTACTAGTCCAGGACTTTGACCTTCTCAAAATAGGCTCAGAGGTCATTGACTTTCTACTCTGCCTCTGGTAGCAGGCCTTTGTAAAAATTGGGGTTGGAGAGTTGGTCATGGGGTGTTGTTGCTAAAATTCAAGTGGGTTGAAAAGAGTGGTCTTGTAGCCTCAGTTGTGCTATATGTATTGTGCAGACACCAACATTATATACATAATGATGTATACTTAAATATTCAGTGTAGATGACAACTCTTTCGGAAGGGCGTGATTAAGATTTGCATAGAAGATTAAAAACATCCAAGGTACAAATGTTAAAATGAACTAAATAGCACTTTTTAAAAGCCATGCAGAAATCTGGTATGAACACCTGTTTTTGAAGGTTTCCACTGATGTAAGTGTCTGCATGTGTGCTTGTCTCCCACAGGTTGGGTGCCACGCTCTCACAGCACATTTGAAAGTGAAGACATGGCGGCAGCAGCACCATTGTTCTTTCTGCTAAGATTTTGGCTATTCTAGGACTTTTCGGCTTGCAATCAAGGTAAGAATTGTTAGAATATTCCTGTGAAAAATGTCAGTGATATTTTAATGGTCATAGAAGAACTATGAGATTACCTAGGGTGGCATAGACATTTTAGTAATATTTATTCTCCTAAGCCTTCAAACAAAAGATATATTTTCCTTTAGTTGGCTTCATTTCGGCAATATTTTATGTATCTTATCATGAAAGATCTTTCGTCTCCTTCTTTAGATGTAGTCTTAGATTGCTTGGAGATATTGTAAAATGATTATTTCTTCATTTTTTTCAAATAGTTCACGGTTTTTATAGAGAAATGCTATTGACATTTATATGACAGATCCTATAAATAATTCAGAAAGTATTAAATGAATTAGTATATACTGTTTACAAGAATTTTTGAGGCTGACACTTTAGATTTATGGTGTTTATCTTCAGAATCTCTAAAACATATAATCATAATAAAATATTACTTAATCAAAGAAAAGGCATTCTAGGACCAGGGACTTAGCTCTCTGATTCCAGCATCCTCAGTTGCATGTGCCGAACCATGTACAGTGCCAGGCATGGTGGCTCACACCTTTAATCCCAGTTTTTTGTTTTTTTTTTTTTTTGAGACAGAGTCTCGCTTTGTAGTTCAGGCTGGCCCTGAGCTCACTATGTAGGCCCAGGCAAGCCTCGAACTCAGCAATCCTCCTGTCTCTGCCTCCCGAGTGCTGAGATTACAGACGTGAGCCACCACGCCCGGCACTTAATCCCAGTTTTTAGGAGGCAGAGGCAGGAGGATTGCTAAGTGTGAGGCTAAGCACACTATTAGTGGGCAAGAAATACATTTTAATGTTTGTTTAGGTGCTATGTTTAGAAGAAAATAAAATATTCTGTTTAATGCATTTTATTTAATTTACACTGGGTATAAATACCTAGGTATATTAGGTCCTTATACTAGTGCACTAGGTATACAAAGTATAAAATCATACTAGACATTTAAGCTGGGTATAAAATATTCATTTCAATTTTTTTCCTTTTGAGTGACATAATATACATAAATTTTCTTTTTTCTTTCTTCCCTCTTCCTTTCTCTTTCTCCATCTCTCTCTCTATGTCCTCTCTTTCCCTCCCTCTCTTTCTCCCACTTTCCCTCTCTTTTTATCCTTTGTAGTGGGAAATGAATCCAGTTTGACCTCCATAAAAAGAATATGTTCTGCACTGAGATACATCTCCCATAATGATGCATAAATATTAGCAGTGAACAAAACCTGGGCAAAAGACCTGTAACTCAGTTTTTCAAGAGTGGAGATTTTTTCCTGCTTTGACTGTACTTTTCATTATTCTTCATCTGAAATCACTTTAGGAGAAAAACAAATCCTTAGTGAATTATTCAGAGTCTATCATTGGATTCAATATCTCATGTTATCCCCTCAAATATTTTATATACAATTTGGTAAGAATAACTACTGTATGTGATGTAGGATGTAAAGGATCTGGGCACATATGAAAGAAGATGTGAACCAAAAGATTTGTATTCTATTGAATTATATATTGTATTGTATCATATATATATATATATGAAATAATATATATGCATAGCCAATATAAATATATTAATATATTATAAAATATATTACATATAAATATGCTATATATATTAAAAAGGGATTGAACTTAGAACCTCATGCTTGTGAGGTAGATATGGTTCTACTGAGCTAAATTCCCAGACAAAATTAACTTACATATTCTACATATATGTATGGAATGTAAATGATGTATCATGTCTCTCAACCCAGGAAAAGCTCATGGAGGTCAGATAAAACTCCAAAGATTGAAGAATCTGAAAGTAAGTTACTTTCTATTTATAGTAGTCTAATTTCATCTCATTCATATTCATTCAAGAGAGAGACAGAGAGACCAAGAGGAGGAGCAACATTTCTCTATTGTTCAAAGTTCAAAAAATGAGATTATTGAACAGAAAAAATAATATCATATATTTATTCCAAACCTACTAATTCAACTTTAGCTGTCAGTCCAAGAAAATTCTTTTTTTTTTATTTTAGGAAATGTAAAACATAACCAACCTTCATTGATTTGTAAATGGATTGACTTGGAAAAAAATGTTGTTCTTTGAAATTATGTTCTCACCTATTCACAAAGATATGCAAAGACATTTTTATCATAAAGTAAAGGATTTTTAATAGTATTCAAAATACTACTGTCACTCATAGTATATTTTACCTCTCATACTCGTTTAATACAACAGTTTGGTAAGGTACTAAGAATTATTTACTTATTACTTACAAAATATAAATAGAAACAAAGTCACCATTCTCAGATATACTCAACTTTGAAGCAGATAGACAGTAATACAAATCTATTGATTAAATCTAGAGTGCACTATCTTAACATCATAATACAATTTATCTCCATATTGAAGAAATCTTAACTGTTCTACCATTGTATTTTTGTTGTGTTTCTGATAACTAAAAACTTTTATAAAAATTAAAGCAAAAGATAAGCCACACCTACTAGGAACAAAAACATTTATACTGTAAGAGAAATATGGCATAAATTTTTTTATGATTTTGAAGAATAACGAAGCACCAAGGAAACAGAGAATGTTGGGAATAGAGGTAAGTGTTGGTCAGATTCCAGTGACTTGTTTGCCCAAATGGATGCACTCCTACATAGTCTCAACCCAATCCAATATGTTTCAAAACATGCAGATCAGAGCACAAATGTGTTAGTTGAGTAAAGTCATGATTAGCTGTGATTCATTCCTTTACCTGTTCTCCCATTCACAGGCCTCTGTCCTCCCATTCCTCTCAATGATAGTGTACTAAGATAGTCTGTACTTGATTTTGACTAAGTGTTGGGAATCATCCTATTAGGAAGGAATAATGGTGCAATCAGACTATGACTGGGGCGAGCTTTCCTGCTACAGATGGACTCAGGGCCTTAATTCTTCACCTCTGGTAGCAACAGGGTCTCAAGTGTCCCACATTCTGTGATGCTCCAGTCGAGAACTACCCCAGAATCTATGTAATTCCTCAAGGACCGCTGCTGACATCTGCTCTGCCCCACAAGGATCTTCATATACATAATTCCTCCAGGACTATTGCCAGTGGCTCCCCTGCCCTCTGGCTCTTTTGTGTCCTTGGTTACTTGAGAGATATGGAAGAAAAGGTGTGGCAAG
>PVIC010031869.1:0-21060 GCA_004025085.1 Thryonomys swinderianus | reverse complement strand
CCTGCAGACCAGACCCCACTGCAGAAGCTGGGGCTCCTGGGAGCCTGGGCTGGCACAGGAAGGAGAGGCAGCCGAGTCTGGGTCCCCAGGCAGCGCCTCTAGGAGCAGCCTAACCCTGTCACTGTTCCTTACGATCCGTGTCCCCTGCTGCTCGCTCTTCACAGTAGGAACCCTGGGACCCTTCTACCGGAAGTCTGGTTCCAAACAGCACGGCCAAGCTGTGTGACCAAGGACAAGTCGCTCACCTCTCGGGGCTTCTTCCCTCACCTATACAGCGGGTGACTGTGGCAGGGACTGAACTCCTTGGGGGACTCTCCGGCCCAGAGCTTGGCTCCCCATCCACTGGGCGACACTGAAAGTGGACCTGAGCATGTCGTGGGTACCGCATTCGGCTCAGACAGGAGCGGGGCTGGAACGGGGAGGCGAGAGTAGGACCCCAGCGCCCTCCCTGCCAGACACAGGTCCTGTCCGGCCTGAGGCTCCCGCCCTGGCCCGCTGCCTTCGTGCCCCGCCAGGCCTGGCGGTTTCAGGAGCCCGGCCAGCCTGAGGCCCAGGTCTGGGCCTGTGCTGGGGCCCCAGGGCCCTTCCTGGCAGCCACCGCGGGCTGTGAGATGTGTGGCGCCTGCCTCCCGCAGCACCTCCCCATGAGTGCCCAGGAAAGTATGCTGGCCTTGGCCAGGCCTGGGTCTGGGGAATCCATCAAGCAGGCGGGCAGTGGGCAGGACCCGTGCCGGGGTGGTGGCTGAGCTCTGCTTTTCTGGGGGGCCCCTTGGCCCTGTCCCTCTTCTGTCTCAGCCCTCGCTCGGGGTAACATAAAGGGAAAATAACAATAAATATAACGGCTACAGTTTTATCGAGCAAACCAGATGCCCCAAGTTTGGCATCACCAGGCTTTGGTGAGTCCTCCCCTCCGTCCTCCCTGGAGCCTAGGACCGCGCATCAGGGAAGGCGAGGAGGACTTGAGCCCCACCTGGGGCCTGCTGTGTGACCTAAGGCACACTGTTCAGCCTCTCTGTGTCTCCATTTCTTCCCTTGTTAAGTCTTATTCGTTACTTTTTTTTTTTTTGTAATCTTCCAAAGTTTATTCTACCCTGAAGTTTTTTTCTCCAGGTCAAGTCTGCTGAAGAGCAGACGGAAGAAATAACTGCACAAGGGAAGCAGGCTGGAAGGGGACAGGGCGGGGTGGCGGTGGCTCTGGGCCACGCCCTCCTGGCTGTCCAGGGGCAGCTGTGTGTGCGGACCACCCCGTGCTCCCTCCTCGCTGGCTGCAGAACAAATGCACGACTGTCCTCCACGGGGAGGAACTGTAAACGCCTTATTCCCTGGTCCTGGTCTTGTCTGAGGAGGGAGAGGTGGAGAGGCCCAGGGCCGCGCAGCGGGCACCGGAGAGAGCTGAGGTGTGGGCTCCCGCCCGGCAGGCACCAGGCCCCGGGTTCCGCCCCACACTGCAGAAGCCCAAAGCGGCCGGCGGACGGTCCGGCATGGGCGAGGGCCAGGGCCACCGCCTGGGAGGGTCCGTCGGGCTCTGTGCACGGGCTCGTGCGCGCGCAGGCCGTCCTCAGGCACTGGTGCGGCACAAGGGGCCCGCAGCCTTCCCGGGGGGCCTGGGCGCCAGGCTGTGGGCCCCGGGGAAGACTCGGGGGCGGGAACACGATCCCTGCCCTTGAAGGGGACCGGCCGCCACCCCGGCACAGTCCTCGGCCCAGGGCCTAGCGGCCGAGGGGCAGAAGGACAGGAGCCGGGCCGGACAGAGTCCAGGGTCAGCCGCGGGCCGCCCTTGGGTCCTGCAGACCTCCGCAGCCCGCCCTGCCCTGCGCTTTGGCTGCCCTCGGGCTGCGACTGCTCCGCACTACGGGCCTCTCCGAGCTGCCCTCAGCCCTGAGTGTCGCCCTCACCCTGGGCACGCACAGGGGCCCGCTGGTGGACAGCGTCACACGCCCCTCCTCTGGCAGACTGCTGCGATATCTGCTCTGTCTCTGCTCTGGTGTGGTTGGTGCCCACGGGCGGAGGAGGGTAGGATGGCGCGAAGGTGGCAGGAGTGGACGGACGTGGTGGACAGGTCAGGGCGAGTGAGGGGGGCTTAGCTGGGGGGTGGCAGTGTGTTTGAGCGCAAGGGTGGACGGATCCACCTGGGGACCTTGGCATGCGGCACCCCCAGTTATATGGAGTTCATGAGACTGAAGGCGAGGTGCACAGTAGGCGCTTTCTGTGCCCTCTGTGTGCCCCATGCCCTCTGTGAGTCAGGCTGGCCCTGGGCAGGGCTGCTTCTTCCACACAGCCTCTTACCTGAGCCCCTCCTACCACAGGGCCTTTGCACAGGCCTGCTGCTCCCGCTCTCGCCCGGCCCCGCCTTCCCCTGACCTGTGAGTCACTCCTCCGCCCTGCAGGAGGGCGTGATGTTCAGCATGGCACCGCGGCTGTGACAGGGGCGATGGCATTGCCACTGTGGGGCCACAAGTACTGGGGCCCTTGGGGATCTCCAGGCACAAGGCCCCGGCTTCCAGCCCACACAGCAGTGAGGGGTGGGTGTCCTCCTAGGGCCGGAGACTTCTGGGGAGGCAAAGAGCCACGAGAGCCCAGACATGGAGCACAGGATCGAGGGGCCTGGACGCAAGAGACGTATGTTGAGATAGCCACCAGACCACGATGTGGTAAAGGCCAGAGTCCCAGGGCACAGACTGGCACGGGTCCTACCTGCGACACTGCTGGGACAGAGCCGTGGCCCACATGTCCCCTCCGGCCGCCGGCAGACTTCCTCCCAACGCTTCCAGACGCTCAGCCCACCCATGCCAGGGTCCAGCATGGCTCCCTGCCCGGGGACTGGGAACGCAGAGTGCTCGGCAACAAGTGGAAAAAGAATCAATGAGCTACTTGCACACCGCGCCCTTTCCAAAGCCAACAGCAACAGGGTGTGGGGCACCATGCCCGGGCGCCGGGTAGCAGCAGCATGGTGCCCACTGAGAGCCCCTGCCTGGCTCAGACCGCTCCAGACATTGCTGTGCAACAGTGGCTCCTAGCAGACCCTGATCTCAGTGCCCAGAGCCTTGGCCATTTTCAGAGAGAGGAAACTGAGGCCTGGGGTGGAGACAGCTGGGCCCGAGGACACAGGGGGCCAGAGCTCCCTCTGCGTGGCCCCCAGCTCCCCTCTTCCTGGGACCCCAGATGTTGGCTTTCAGATGTGCCAAAACCAGAAGCCAGGGTGGTAGACAGCGTCTTGCTTACCGCTGCTGCGGGAACAAGTCAGGGACCTCAGCCATGGGTCCGAGGCCCGCCCACCAGGGGTGTGCCTTTCTGACAGTCACGCCCCCCAACGGCACAGGCAGGGGGGCGGGGGCTATGTCCATAGTCACCAGGCCGTAGGAAGAATATACCGCTGGGGTCGGGGGCCTCGTCCTTGCTGCTCCTGCTCCCCGTTAGAAGCAGGAAAGCAGACTAGCTCGCACTGGCATGGCAGGTGTGGGCTGACTCTGTGCAGAGCCCGGCGAGCCCAGGCGCTGACTCGGGGCCTGCAGAAACCAGCAGCGGTGTGGCCGTCGAGCCAGGCTGGATCCATCTACCGAGGGACAGCCCTGGCCACTGCCCTCCTCCTGCTGCTCTGATGGTGATAAACACCCTGACGTGGATCGCTCAGCTCCACCATGCAGAGGTGCACGCGCAGTGGCTTTTAGTGTATTTCTGATGCCAGGTTACAGAGCCCGAGAAACGTTCAGCTCCCCGACGGCAGTCTACAGTGCTCAGGCCCTGTGCACCTCCAGCGGGCCAGGCAGCTCCCTGTGCTTCCTGTCTAGATCGGCAGAGTGCTTCCTGTCTGTGCTGCTGCACCCCTTCGCCTTTGGTGTCTGTACAGTGTTGAGTGCTTCTACAGCACAGCATGTGTTGCTGTTTTTTTTTTTTTTTTTTTTTTTTGAGACAGGGTCTCCTGTGTAGTTCAGGCTGGCCCTGAACTCACTATGTAGCCTAGGCAAGCCTCAAACTCAGCAATCCTCCTGCCTGTCTCCCAAGTCCTGGGATTACAGGCATGAGCCACCCCGCCCGGCATTGTGGTTTGTGGTTCTGATTGCTGGTGGGCGTGAGTCACCGCAGCTAGTATTGTTGTATGTGGTTGCCAGGATCAAACTCAAGACCTTGTGCTTGCTAGGCAGGCGCCGGAACCACTGAGCTAAATCTCCAGCCCAAGTTTACCTTTCTTTATGGCAGAGTAGTGTGTTGCATAATAAAACCACATTGTATTTATCCATTTGTTGGTTGTTTGGCATTTGGGCTGATTCCAAGATTTAGGTATTATACACTACGCCGCTATAATCATGGGTGTGCCTGTATTGCTGTGGTGTGATGCTTTTAATTCTTTTGGGAAGACCTCAAGAACGGAACAGCTGAGTCAAATTGAACTTGTAGTTTTAGTTTTTTTTTTTTTCTTTGAGGAACCTCCACACTGATCTCCACAGTGGTTGCACCAGTCTACACTCCCACCAACAGTGGAGAAGGGTTCCTTTCTCCCCACAGCCTCGCCAGCATTTGCTGTTGGTTGTCATGATTGCAACCATTCTGTCTGGAGTGAGATGGAATCTCACTGTTGTCTTCATTTGCATTTCGCGGATGACCAGTGGATATTGAGCATTTCTTCATATGTTTACTTGCCTTTTCTACTTCTTCACCAGAGAAATATCTATTCATTTCAGATCGCCATTTTTGGACTGGGTCTTTAAATTTGAGGAGTCTGATTTTTTTGAGTTCTTCATATACTGTAGATATTTGTCATGTGTCTGAGGAACAGCTGGCAAAATTTTTTACCATGATGTAGGTTATCTCTTCACTCTGTTGGTGTTGTCTCTTGCTATACAAAAAAAAGCTTTTTAATAAGATGAGATCCCCGTTATTGATTCTTTGTGGTATTTCTTATATAACCATGGTTTTGTTCATGGAGTCTTTGCCTATAGTTATGTCTTCAAGAGTTCTACTTATTCTCGGCTGGAGATTTAGCTCATCAATGGCTCGGGCACCTGCCTCACAAGTTCAAGGTCCTGAGTTCAATCCCTGGTAATCACATACAATGCTGGGCGTGGTGATTCACACCCACCAGCAATCAATACCACATACCACAGTGCCAGGCATGGTGGCTCACGCCTGTCATCCCAGCACTCAGGAGGCAGAGACAGGAGGATTGCTGAGTTTGAGGCTTGCCTGGGCTACATAGTGAGCTCAGGGCCAGCCTGAACTACAAAGCAAGACCCTGTCTCAAAAAAAAAAAAAAAAAAAAAAAGGGTTCTACTTATTCTAGGTTCAGGGATTTAGATCAGTGGTTCTGGTGTCTGCCTGGTAAGCACAAGGTCCTGAGTCCCATTCCTGGTAACCACAACACCAGGTGTAGTGGTTTACATCTGTTGACTCACGCCTGTAATCCCAGCACTCAGGAGGCAAAGACAGGAGGATTGCTGAGTTCGAGGCTTGCCTGGGCTACATAGTGAGCTCAGGGCCAGCCTGAACTACAAAGTAAGATCCTGTCTCAAAAAAATAAAAAAGTTCTACCTATTCTATCTTCCAGCAGATTTAGTGTTTCTATTTTAATATTTAGATCTTTGATTCATTTTAATTTTAGTTTAATGCATAGTGGGAGATATGGGTTTAGTTTTAGTTTTCTGTATCTAGAAAGTCAGTTTTCCCAGCACTATTTATTTTAATAATTTTTTTTACTATTTGAATCTCTTTATTTTTAATATTTTTTTTACTATTTGAATCTCTCTCTTTTTTTTTTTTTTTGAGACAGGCTCTCGCTTCGTAGTTCAGGCTGGCCCTGAGCTCACTGTGTAGTCCAAGCAAGCCTTGAACTCAGCAATCCTCCTGCCTCTGCCTCCTGAGTGCTGGGATTACAGGCGTGAGTCACCACACCCAGCTAAACTATTCGAATTTCTTTATCCTGAACCATTTATTAAGGAGGTTATCTTTCTTCCAGTGAATGCATTTGACTCCTTTGTCAAAGATAAGGTGGCTGAATGTGTTTGAAATTGTTTCTGCATCTTCTATTTTATTCCATTGATCCTCGTCTTTTTTTTTTTTTTTTTGCCAGTACTACACTGTTTTTTTTTTAATCACAGTGGCTTTGCAGTATAAAGTTAGGGATTGTGATGCCCCCTGCCTTGTCTTTGTTTCCAAGAATTATTTTTGCTATTTTGGGTCTCTTCTGGTTTTAGGATCAATTCTATGTGGTATGCTATTGGTATTTTGATCAGGTTTGCATTAAATCTGCATAACAATTTCAGAAGTATAGCCATTTTCACTATATTAGTTTTACCCAAGAACAGGGATGTCTTTCTATATTCTCATGTCCAGAGGCTCAGATTCACATTTCCTTAGTCACTGCTTTCCCTTTGGGGTGGCACGGAGGCCCCGGCTGCTCTGGGTTTGAATCCCTCAGTCCGTGAACACTGGGAGTACCTCCCCCCTGATTGGCCCAGCAAAGGTCTCGGGGATGGTTCTCATTGGCCCAGTTGAGATCCCATGAACACCTCTGAACCAGTGACAGTGGTTGGTGGACGGAGAGTTTGGATTTGCCTGTCCAGGGGTCCTAACTCCACCCCTAGAGGCTGCAGTGGGCAGGGCCAGTTTCTGGGCCTCATCTTAGCAAGACTGAGTCCCAGCCTCCTGCCTCAGTGGGCATTCTGGACCAGGGTGACAGCCAGGCCTCGGTCTGCTGCCCAGGGCAGTGTCCGGTGCTCCGAGGCCGACTGGTGCCTCCACCTCCCTGGGTGCCAGGAGCCGGTGAGTCTGGCCTGGGCGTTGACTGGGGTATGGCTCCAGGGGCGTTGATCCCCCATGTCTGTGCCCAAGCCTCCCCACCCTCTGGAGAGGGGCGTACAAAGAACCCCAGGGAATTGCTTCAAGACTGGGAGGGTGCTGCAGAGTCAGGACTCTGAGACGGCGAGACACCGGCTCAGGGTCACACAGCACACTCGGACAGGTCTGACTCCAACCTGCACCATGCTGGTGGTTGAACTCAGGCCCGAACTGCTGCGCCCTGTGCAGCAAAACTGAGCCACCTTCCCTGGCCTCCTGACCCTGGGTCCTGCTCCTATCCAGACCCACGCTCTCCGCCTCTGCGCTGCAGCCAGAGAAGCCTGTTTTTGCCGTCTGCTGCTGGGATTCAGGTGTGGGTCGGCGCAGCTGCTGTTATTTTTTTAACCTTTGCAGTCTCGGCTGGGCCAGAGCGATCCTGTCCCCGCCCAGCCAGGCAGTGGCCACCCAAACCACACTTGGATGGGTCAGCTCTGTCCTGCTTCCAGCTGGGACCAGCAGGCCTGAGAGGGGAAGACGGGGCCCTCCTGGCAGCCGGGAGACCTTGGAGTTCAGCCCCTCGGGCCCCCTCCCCAACCACCTGTCTCAGTCAACAACTCACCCATCCCTGTAGTGCCGCCCCCGGGCCAGAGAGGCGCCCAACTCCCTCCCGTCCTCCTTGGCTCACCAGGTCCCCTTCTCCCTCCCTGCGGCTCCACCCTGGTCCCACAGAGTAACGCGCAGGCCGTGCCTCCCTGTTCCTGCTGAACAGTTCACCTCCTTGTGGCTACCTGGAGGGCCTCTCGTGATCTGACCTCCGCTCATTCTCCAGCCAATCTCCTCCTCCTTGGCCTCTGCACTTTTCCTCCAACTCCACGCATGCGCTTTCCTGCGCCACCTTGCATGGTTCCCTCTCAGGGGTCTTCTTCCCGTGGAGCTGATTCCATCGGTCTCGTGGGTCTCGGCTTAAACCCTGGGGCCTCACAGCATCTCCCGGGGGAGTTCATCCAAACGCTTCGCTCCTAGACACGGCCTCCTTCACTGCATTTTCATGGGATTGAGACCAAAGAGCTGCCACCGGTCGGCCAGCCGTGTCCTCTCCAGGACAGAGGCACGTGCCTGCCCCGGTGACAAGGCCTGAGACACATCTACCTCCCCGAGCCCCCCAGCAACAACTAGGATGTGTAACTGGGAGGCTTGCTTTGAGTAAATGCCAGGGCGGGAGGGGGCGCAGTCCCGGGCTGGGAGCCCACGGGCCTGGGCTGCGTCCCCAGCACGCGTGAGGAGCGGCTGCAGATGTGACGGGGGTGCGTGGGCAGCTCTGGAGGCTCACGAGGGGCTTCCGCTAAGCTGCGCTGGATGGAGGGCTACGGGCCGGCCGTGGATGCTCAGGGCAGGGGCTGGCGCGGGCAAAGGCGTGGGGGTGGCAGAGGCCCAGAGTGTTCCCGGAACGGGGTGTGGCGTGGCCCAGCTCCCGTGGGAGAGGGAGACGGGGCGGTGGAGCTGGACGGCAGCAGTCTGGGGCCTCAGGAACTGGACTCTGTCCCGGCACTGGGAGCCCCGCAGAGCGTGAGCAGGGACCTGCAGGAGGCCGGCGGCCTGACGCAGTCTTCTGCACATTCCTGTGGACGCCTGTCCCCAGATGGCCGGCCGCCTGCCACCCTCGGCAGGCACCGAGAGCCGCGGGAGGCCCCGTCCGCGGCCGCCGCCCGCTCTCCTCAGTGCCCTGGAATGCGCCCCGGCACGTCAGAGGAAGGCTTCTGTCCGGACTGCTGTTTTATGGCTGTCAGGCTGGAGCGGACCGCAGGGCGGAAAGGCTGCGTCACGCCTCTGCGCCGCCAGCTCCGCTGCGCCCGCCGCCCCGAGGGTGAGCCAACGCCCGCGGTGGGCGCGTTCTCGGCCGAGTGACTGTCTGGCGGCGCTGGGACGGGCGGGGTGAGCAGGATGGACCCTGGCCTCGGGAGCCCCGGGACGGCGGAGGTGGCCTCTGGGTGATCCTCCGGTCACGGGGCTGAGCATGGGGCTGGGCGCAGACCGTCCTGTCCAGGGGGCACAAGGAGTCGGCGAAGGGCCACCCCTGCCTCCTTTTCGGGTTCCAGAGCACGTCCGTGCCCGCGAAGGATCCCTGTCCCCATGAGCCGTCCCTCTGGCCCCATCTCCCGCCCAGCTCACGGCCACCAATCTCCCTCCTGGCTCCGCGGAGTCACCTGCGTGGACATTTTGTGTCAACACGATCGCACGCTGTGTGGTCTGGTGCGTCCGGCTTCTGTGCTTGGCACCGCTCTGGCACGTGGCGATGCTCCCTTCCGGTTCTGTGGCTGAGTGACGGTCCGCGGTGTGCATGCCCGCCACTGGCGATGGCGCCTGGCCGTGCGGAGCCGTGCTGCTGTGAACGCGGGAGCACCGGGACTGGCCTGAACCTGTCTTCAGTCCTCGGGGTCTGCACCCGAGCGAGGAGCTGCTGGGTCACGAGGCCGCCGTGGGGTTCACCTTGGAGGAACTGTCCACTTTTGAAAATTACAGTAAGTGGTTGTGGCGGTGCCCGTGCCTAGGACCCCAGCTGCTCCAGAGGCTGAGACCGGAGGACGGCACGCGTGAACCCAGCTTGGGCAACTGAGTGACTTCACGGGACCCGGTCTCACAAGAAACGGAAAACAAATAACAAGCCGGGCGTGCGGCTTAGTGGTGAGCAAGTGCCTGACCTGGGTGAGACCCTGAGCTCTACCCTGGCTTGGAAAAAAGGTGAAATGTGGAGGCTGACCGCTGCCCACAGGGAGGTACCCTTTGCCAAGCGGAGGGAGGCTGGGAGATTGTCTCAGCCCATAGAGGGACCACCTGTGGCCAGCCAGGGCTCGCACATCCGCCTGCAGAACAGCGAGAGAAGGGTCCCCTGCTGCTTCTAACCACACGGTTTGAGGCAACCCGCACACCACCAGCCAAGCCTCCCACACCTTCCCCGTCCCACCATCTCTCTTTTCAGTACTGGGGACACAAGCCAGGGCTTGTCGCTGAGGTATATATGCCCAGCCCGTTTTTTTTTTTTTTTTTTTTTGAGACAGGGTCTCGCTTTGTAGTCCAGGCTGGCACTGAGCTCACTATGTAGCCCAGGCAAACCTGGAACTCAGCAATCTTCCTGCCTCTGCCTTCCGAGTGCTGGGATGACAGGCGTGAGCCACCACGCCCAGCACTGTGGTATGTGGTATTGATTGCTGGTGCCCATGAGTCACCACGTCCAGCATTGTATGTGGTTACTGGGGATCGAACTCAGGACCATTGCGCTTGTGAGACAGGCGCCTGAACCACTGAGCTAAATCTCCAGCCCCGCCCAGCCCTTTTTTTATTCTTTATTCTGAAACAAGGTTTCACTAAGTCATTAGTTGCCCAGGTTGGGCTTGAACTTGTGACCTTCCAGCCTTAGCCTCCCAAAGTGCCGGTAGGATAAGTGTGAGCCCTAACACCAAGCTAAAACGGATTTCTATGGGGTCCTTCCTGGAAGGTCTTGACCCAGCCTGGAGAGACCCAGCCCAGACTTCTGAGAAAGACTTTAAGTATTCATGAAGGTGGAGCTATGACCTAGCCGCCTCGCACTAGGCCCCACCTCTTAAAGGATCCTCTGCCTTTCAATTCTAGTTAGACTGGGGACTACGTTTTCAGGACAAGACATTTAGGGGTACAAACCCTGCACAAATCAGGAGGAGCTGGGCTGGCCGGGAGCATGGCAGCCACAGGCCAGGCCCAGGCTGTGTCTGGGACTCTGTGGTAACTACGTCCCAACTCGCTCTGTGTTTGATCACTTAGGACACTTGGGGACAATTTGATATCTCCCTAAGGTTTATCAGGATTCCAGTGCAATTTTTAAAATGGCGATCAGGGCCAAATATTTAGCTAATGGTTCCGGTGCCTGCCTAGCAAGCACAAGGTCCTGAGCTGGATCCCCAGTAACCACATGCAACAATGCTGGATGTGGTTGTTCATGGTTGTCCACCCAGCCCTCGGGAGGCAGAGGCGGAGAGATCACTGAGTTCGAGGCTTGCCTGGGCTACACGGTGAGCTCAGGGCCGGCCTGAGCGACAAAAGGAGACCCTGTCTCAAAAATAAATAAATAAATAAAAATGGAGATAAAGTTCACATTTCCCTGTGATCACTTATCCCCCCCCCCCCCCCGCACACCACACTGGTGGCATTCCGGTGACGCTGCTGTGATCCATCTCCCGCTAGAGTGTCACGTAGCGGGGTCCGGCAGCGCCCCCTCAGGAGTGGCTCAGGAGCTGGAGGGACTCGGGCCCAGGAGGTATTTAGATTCCTTCCCTCACAGTCTGCGGTGAAATCCACCCAAATAAATCCCAGCCCACAGCACAGCTCCCGAGTCCTTTGAAGAGTGTCCCCCGGGGGCTGCCTCCCTCCCAGACACACCAGGCGTCTTTGCTGCCTTCAATGGAGCCTTGAGCCTCTGTGAGACAGAGGCTTTGAGGTCGGGCCCTAGCGCCCCTCCCAGCACTCCAGCAGGTCCTCAAAAAAGTAACTTGTGGTTTGAGAAGCATGGTGGCCGCCATGGGGAGGCAGGGCTGCGGGCGCTCTGAGCGGGGTGCATCGCAAAGAGGGGCCCCGAACCACAGGCACCCTCTGTCCGGGAGGCGGACGGAGGGGCAGGGTCCACCCAGCTGGCCAAGGCCCACGGAGGCAGAGACAGACAGGGCCAGTCACGGGATGCCAGGCGCTGGCCAAGGGGCTTCGAGGGGCCTCAGAGTGCAGCTGTCCATGCCCGGAGCTGCAGAATTGCCCAGGGGCAGCCAAGGCTGCCCTGGAGGAACCTCTTTTGGTATAAGAGAAAAAAGTCTGGTTTTCTGGCCCCAGAGACCGTCAGGGACCTCGGGGAGGGTGGGGCTGAGCAGGGCGTTGAGGACAGAGGCTCGGTGTGGCCAGAGTGGGTGGGTCCTCCCTGGGGCTGCATCCTCTTACCTGGAATCCAGCCCAGGCTGGACGTCATTGGGGTCAGAAATATTTTCTTTTTTTTTTTTAGTTTTTAACTTTTTTTTTTGAGACAGGGTCTTGCTTTATAGTTCAGATTGGCCCTGAGCTCACTCTGTAGCCCAGGCAAGCCTCGAACTCAGCAATCCTCCTGCCTCTGCCTCCCGAGTGCTGGGATGACAGGTGTGAGCCCCCAGACCCAGCACTGTGGTATGTGGTATTGATTGCTGGTGGGTGTGTGTCACCACGCCCAGCATTGTATGGGGTTACCAGGGATCGAACTCAGGACCTTGCACTTGCGAGGCAGGTGCTGGAACCACTGAGCTAACCCTCCAGCCCTTTTTTTTTTTTTTTTGAGACAGGGTCTCGCTTTGAAGTTCGGGCTGACCCTGAGCTCACTCTGTAGCCCAGGCAAGCCTCGAACTCAGCAATCCTCCTGCCTCTGCCTCCTGAGTGCTGGGATGAGAGGTCTGAGCCACCACGCCCAGCACTTGTGGTACTGATTGCTGGTGGGTGTGAATCACGATATGTGGTGTTGTTGTATATGGTTACTGGGGATCGAACCAGGGACCTTGTGCTTGCTAGGTAGGAGCTGGAACCACTGAGCTAAATCTCCGGCCCAAATTGGTTGGTTTTTAGAGATGGAGTCTTTCAATGTAGTTAAGACTGGCCTTGAACTCACTATCTAAAACGGTGTGGCCTCAAATTTACAGTGATCCTCCTACCTCAGCCTCCTCAGTGTGGAGTTTACAAACTTGCAAGTGGAGAACAACACATCCAGCAGTTTGTTTCTGTTTGTTATTTTGAGACAGGGTCTCACTATGTAGTCCGGGCTGGCCTCAAACTTGTGGTAGCCCTCCTGCCTCAGCCTCCTGAGTGCTGGGATGACAGCCATGTACCACCACATCCAGCTTTTCTCTTTTCATTTTCTTAACAGTCTATCTTGAAACTCAAGTTCTAAATCTTGACCAAGTCCAATTTATCTGTCTCTTCCTTTGCCTGCTTTTACTCCAGTTGAAGCAGTTAGGAAAACAAGTCTTTGCCAGCCTTGGCCAGCGCCCCACTCCCACCCCACCCCCACAGCTGTAGCTCTTCTGTTCTGTTGCAGAAAAAGTCCACAACTCTGTCCTGCTGTTTATCTCACCCTGTTCTGACAAGAGTCTCAGGGCTTTGTCTCCTCTCAAGGCCAAATTACAAAATGGCCTGTGTGGGAAACAGGGGAAGGGAATGTAACTAGAATGTTTTTTAGTTAAATTCTAGTCTTCTGTGAGTTGACAGTACATGGCGACATAATCATTAGGCAGAAATGAGGCCTAGAGAAGACACTGAGCTTGGGCCTGATCCGTGCTACTCTGGGGAGCGAAAGACCCCAGACCTGAGCTCGCCACACCTTTTATTCCATATATTATAGGTAGGAAAACTAGTCAGATATGTGGTAGGTAGGTAGTTTAGGGCCAGTCCTGGAAAAGCCCACATGGTGGACAGTCACAACCTTCACGGAAGGTCACCATCAGCAAAGGGGAAAACAGCCTCACCCATTTAAGACAAATAACAATTGTCAACAATAACTGACATCTCCAGGGTGGAGGTCAAGACCTTGACCCACCTAGAAAAAATCTCCTTGCTAAAGACCTGCTACACCTGGACTGGAGATTTAGCTCAGTGGTTCCGGCGCCTGCCTCCCAAGCGCAAGGTCCTGAGTTCGGTAACCACATACAACGCTGGGCGTGGTGACTCACGCCCACCAGCCATCAATACCAATCATCACAGTGCCCGGCCTGGTGGCTCAGGCCTGTCATCCCAGCACTCGGGAGGCAGAGGCAGGAGGATTGCTGAGTTCGAGGCTTGCCTGGGCTGCACAGTGAGCTCAGGGCCAGCCTGAACTACAAAGCGAGACCCTATCTCAAAAAAAAAAAATCTTATTGGAAGCCCCCACTTTGAGCCCGCCTCACTTCATGGCTTTGCTTCATAAAAGCCCTCTGAAAAGTGAGGTGGGCGGTGACCCACCTTTTTAGGTTCCCCCTTCTGCCTCTCTTAGGCAGAAGCTTTTCTCTCAGTAAAATTTTCCTACTGGCACGGTTCGTTCCTGAAATTCATTCTTCGATCTTAGCATGAACTCACGTTTCCGAAGGGGGCCGCTAGACCTTGCTCCCTACCAATAGTTCTAATCGGTGCAGTTATTTCTCCCAGATTGTTCCCAACAGGTCTGGCCTAGTCTCGTGCTGTGGATTCCTTGACCAACCCCTTCGACCTTTCTTCTGCCAGGGCAGCGACTGGCCACACGGCGGCAGGAGCCTGCACTTGCCCTCGGCCAGGCCACCCCAGTTTCCTGCGCTGGAGAAGCATCCCTGGCTGGGATGCTCTGAGCAGAAGGTCGCAAGGCAGCCACGGGACGTCCCTCCAGGTCACAGGCCCCTTTGCCGCCCCCGACTCCTGGGCCGTGGATCTCAGCTCCGGGACGAACAGCAGGGAAGGCTGGACGCTGGTTCGGACCCAGGTGCAGGAAGACGCCGCCTGGCTGGCAGCCTGACTGTGTCCTCAGAAAGTCCCCAGCTGCTTCAGGGAGCGGCAGGTACCACAGCGAGGCCATTGCCCGTCCTGGGCTGTGACTGTACACACGGGGGTCGTGCAGAAGGCCCAGGTGGCGGCCGTGACGCCGTGAGGCCGCGGCCAGAGTCTGAGTGGGTGAGCGGCATGCGAGGGAGATAAATCCCACTGCAGAGCGTGCTGGAGGAGACCTCCATGGAGATGAGCCCCGTGCACCCAGAGGGCCGCAGGCCACGGGCTGGGCACCCAGGGCTGTGCCTCGGGCTTGGCCTGGTCTCCGCTTTGACGGGCACGCGTTGCAGCCCCTGGCTGCGGTTCTGGAAGGTCCAAGCTGTGTCACTGCGCCCGGGCATGACCTTCGTCCCTGCCACTTTGGCCACTGTTCTGAGCCCACTGGGAAGTGGCAGGGTGGCTTTGGGGGGCCCGAGTGGCGCCACCCGGCGGGTCAGCACATCCATTTGATTATGAAAACCCTGCTCTGCAGAAGTCACCCTGTGGCCAGCATTCATGTGGGACACTACCATTTGCATATCCCCTCCTTCTGAGAGCTCTGTCCACATTGCTCTTCCCAGAATTTCCGGTCACTGACTTTCGAGCTTCCTTCCAAGCTTGTGACACTCCGGCCAAAAGTGAGGGCCACAGCCATGAGTCAGGATCCAGTTACTTGGCCGGCCGCCCCGGTGTCCAGGCCTGGCCCCAGCCAGGTGTGCCGCTTGGAGCGCTGGCGAGGGACGGCCCAGCTGTCCCCTCCCGGCGGCCGCCGGAGACTGACCCAGGTCCTCTGTGAGCCAGGTGCGGACTCTCCTTCCCGGCAGCTGCCGGCTCCCAGGAGGCCACAGCGACAGCAGGGAGAGGCCGGCGGTGGCGGGCGCCCTCGGCTGCTCCCTGAAGCCACTTACTGTGAGTGTGACCCGCTCACACCCGTCCCCACCACGGCGCTCAGAGCTGTCTCTGCACAGGTCCCATATGTTAGATTTCCACAAAATCTGTGCCAGCTCAGCTTCCCGTCGACTTTAAATCATCTCTACATCCCTGAGAGTGCCCAGTACAGTAGAGAACCTGTGTTCCCTGGGCACAGCGCACAGACATCTTGACTTTAGTGCTCTTTGAGCCAGATAGTGACACAGTGAGCTGGTGCCCCGGGTCAAGCATTCAGCCTCTGTGAAGGCCCAGTAGCAGCAGGACAAAAGCCTTCTCTCTCTTCCTCTCTCTCCCTCTCTCTCTCTCTCTCTCTCTCTCTCTCTCCCTCCCTCCCCCAAGACAGGGTCTTGCTTTGTAGTTCACGCTGTCCCTGAGCTCACTCTGTAGCCCAGGCAAGCCTCGAACCCAGCAATCCTCCTGTCTCTGCCTCCCGAGCGCTGGGATGACAGGTGTGCTCCACAGAGCCTGGCCTATGAGAGGCATTTCCCAAGGGAGAAGGGCTGTTGTGGGAGGCATGACCTCAGCACACCTGCCCCCATGATTCCTTTAGGGGCCTTTGACGTTGCACACAGCGCCCCCTCCTGGCTTAAAGGGAACTAGCAGCCCCAATGAGGCCTCTGTGTCTCCCAAATCCTAAGAGCCCACCAACACCTGAGCCTCCTATCTCGGGTGTAGCAGGTACCAGATATAGCCACTGAGGTTCCTGTGAGTCAGGGAACCCCTACCAGAGCCAGAGCCTGGTACCAGTCTTCTAGAGCTCCGCCTCCTGCCTGCTGGGGGAGGGCTCAGATCCTCGTGGCAGCAGGGCCTCCGGGATGCACAGGTGTGCTGGACTGAGGTCACGTGCTCCTCAATCCTCCCAAAGCCCCAGTCTATGGAAAGTTGTCTTCCCAGAGGCAGTTCTGCCACTAGCTAGAGGAGCTAGAAGCCAGGCATGATGGTGCCTGGCTGTCATCCCACCACTCAGGAGGCTGAGGCAGGAGGATCTTTGTGAGTCCAAGGCCAAGCCTTGTGAGATCCTGTCTCCAAAAACAAAACCAGAAAGCTTGGGGACTATTGTTCCAAATTACAGCAGGCTGAATAATTTCACAGAAGCCTCTGAAAGCTCTTAGGTGTATCTCCCCCACTCTGAGAGGCAGGTGGCTTACCTGCACATCCAGGGCTCTCCCTTCCGCTCTCCTTCTTCCTCAGCTGGCCCCTGAGCCTGCTGGCACGTAGCGGGAGGCCCACCTTGTGAGAGGAGCCAGTGGTCAAGAGCCTGTGGATAAAATGACCACACAGGTAGCACCGGGAAGGTTGCTGCTCCCCTTACCAGACAGAAGCCAGTTACTTCTGGCAGCCTTTCCGAAGCAGCCCGGGGAAAACCCGTCTGCTGGGCCAGTAGCTGCAGAGCAGGTGTCCGGGTTGCGCCACTTGGCTTGAGCAGTGAAGCCACATCTGGTAGAGGTACCAGCCGGTGACCCAGTACTGCCCATCCGCACCCCTCTTCTGTCTGCAGAGGGAGCCCAGACAAGGGCTCCAGCACCCAGCGACCTCCCCAGCCCTTTTTACTGTTTTTTATTTTGAGACTGTCTCCAAGGCTGCTTTCGAACTCATGATCTTCCTGCCGCAACCTCCTGAGTAGCCGGGATTTCAGGCACGTGCGCACACACCCGTCCTCTCTTCAGCCCACGTGAGCGAGCCGAGCGGGTGTGATGGGGGTCGCCGTCCCTGCGCTGTGGACTCGTGGCGGTGCCCCCCGTGTCTGTGAGGCCTCCGGCAACGGGGGGCTGTTCCTGCTTCACGCTTCCCCAGGCGCTACCAGCGTCCGCGGCCTTCCCGTCACCCTTGGGTCCTCGCAGGACACGGAGAACCCCGTGGAGCTTCGGTCGTTGCTAAGGACAGACATTTTCGGTCTAATGACCGAGCTGCGGGGTCGTTCAATAAACTGGTCGCTGCAAGCGGAGCCGTAAATAGTATGTCCGTCGCAATGCTCAGAACCAAGAAAGGGCCTAAGGACGCTTCAGCCTGGCGACTCCCCTGTTACTTGGGTACCTTTCATGCAGCACTTGAACGGACAGTAGACTCTACAACCCGGTCCTGGGCTGTATCAGTGAAAGCTGCAGTACTGGGCAAAAACAGACACAGAGGCCCTAGAAGCAAGATAAACACAATTGAACACACACACACACACACACACACACACACACACACACACACCCCGTAAATCCAAACAGCTACCGAACAGGAGTCACTGTGTGTCCACCCCGCGGCCATGCTGGGCCGCACCGCGTCACTGCGCATGGTGGCCTTCCGCTGTCTTCGTGTTCTGGGGCTCGCTGCTCGGAGTTCACCTTCAGTCTCAGGGAGGCTCTGGAACCGAAAGGACCTGAGCAAGTCTCCGAGATGCACTAAATGCCTTTAGTACAGTGAGGTGGACGTGAGCTTTTGGCAGCCGGGATGGAGTGCTATGTCCCCCAAAAGTCAAGCCAGTAGGTTTAGGGCTCCGTTGGGCCCACTGTGAGATGGACTGAGCTAAAGCCTCCCCATCACCAGAGCCGCAGGGCCCTGACAGCACCGGCTCGGGTCGCCGGGTGTCTCAGGGTCCATCCTCACTTTGCGCCTGGAGTCGGGGCGTCTCTGAGAGGACTGACCTCCCTTTCCTGAAGGGACAGTTTCCCCGGACATGATGGCTGAGAGAAAGCCGAACGGAACACGACTTCAGCAGTGACCTGAGGACCTTCTTCAGGGACAGATGGCCTCCGCTTCGTCCGTTAGCCAGCTCGTGTCTGGGAATCAGCCGACTGTGTTCTCATTTCTATTTTGTTTTACTTCTACTCATACTTTGAGACAGAGTCTCGCTTTGTAGTTCAGGCTGGCCCTGAGCTCACTGTGGAGCCCAGGCAAGCCTGGAACTCAGCAAGCTTCCTGCCTCTGCCTCCCGAGTGCTGGGATGACGGGCGTGAGCCACCACGCCCGGCACTGTGGTGTGTGGTACTGATTGCTGGTGGGCGTGAGTCACCACGCCCAATGTCATAGCATTGTATGTGGTTACCAGGGATTGAACCAGGGACCTTGCACTTACTAGGCAGGTGCCAGAACCACTGAGCTAAATCTCTGGCCCTGCAGATGTCTTTTTTAAATTTATATTTATTTATTTGGTGCCAGGGATCGAACTCAGAACCTTGTGCCTGCGAGGCAGGTGCAGTGCCACTGAGCTATATCCCCTGTAGGTATCTGATAGACCTGGTTGTTTCTAGTGTTACTGAAATGGTCTGTTCCCCTCTGGAGCTTCTGCCCCATTGTTCTACCTATTATTTTTGGTTGTATTCATTATATAAAGTGATGTATAAAGGTCTTCTACAATCATTGTTGAATTGTGTGTTTCTCCTTTTATTTGCCATTTTCTTATTTCCGACTTTCTTCTCCACAGCTGCGTATAATTGTATCTAGAGGCTCTGTTGTTAGGTACACATGGGTTTACTACTGTGGTAGCTTTCTAATACACAGATCCTTTTATCGTCACATAATGTCCTTTTTCGTCTCAGACGATTTTCATCTTAGAATCCCTCTGTCACTGGGACAAAATCCGTGCTTGGGGAGCTCTAAGAAATAAAGCACAGGACAGGTGCTCCCTGTGGCAACCAGGAAGCAGAGCCAGAAGGGAGGAGCCTTCCAGAGAGGGAAAGACATCAGACAGATCGACCTTCCAAAGCCACCCCCAGGACTCAGCCACCTTCTAATTTTTTTATCTTTTTTATTTTTGGGACAAGGCTTTGCTTCATAGTTCAGGCTGGCCCTGAACTCCCAGAGGAGCCCGGCCTGGTCTTGAACTCCCGTCAACTCTCCTACCTCAGTCTCCTGAGTGCTGGAATGACAGCTCCGTATGACCCAGCCAAACACCTTGTAAAAAGCCCCACACTGGAATGCATGAAACTTTTGGGGGACATTTTAGATCGGCACCAGAAGATCCCACCCTGGGTTCTCAAGAAGGTCCATCTTGTGCACAGTATATCTCAGTCAGCAGCGCCTCACTGGTTCTAGCATTGCTGGAGAAGTTAAAAAAAAAAAAAAAAAAAAAGCAAACTCTTTCTGAGATCTGGGCAAACTCTCAGCTGTGAGCCCCTGTAAAAATAAAATAAAAAACACATGCTTAATCCTTCCAACACAGTGGTGCAGTGTAAACATCTTCATTCCAAAAGGAAAGCGTAGAAACAGAAAGGAATCGGACCAAAGCAAGACCAAAAACTGGCAGGGCAAATATTAATTCCTGCAGTTCCCTGTGTACCACCGGGGCGCCTCCCCCTGGCCGGGCCTGCCTGGCTGACCTCTCTGGGGCGGGCTCGGCTCGCTGCCTGGAGCCTCCTCAGTGGACCTTCCACAGTCCCAGCATCTCCCTCTTCCTGTGGCCTCCGCGGCTCCTGCAGCTCCACTCACACAGCTCCATGCACAGCCTCCTCCTGGGCTCCCGGGATGGACTGTGACTCGCCACACCCCAGTGCTGGCCTCCCCGGCCTCCCTCTGACGTCTCCCAGGAGTCCGCCTAACCCCACTGTGGCCCTTGCCCTCTGCATGCCCCTAAACGGGCACCGCATGGAGGGCCCCGAGGGTGTGGATGGGTAAACTTGGGCATTCACTTCCCCGGCAGCCCCAAGCGAGGAGGGCGGTCTGGGACTCTCTTCTCAAAGGAGTTTACCCTTGGACACCGCCGTGGCGGGTGGGGCCCGGGTAGTTCCTGGGATGCTCAAGGACCTCCTATTGCTCCATGGCTAAACACACAGTCCTCCTAATGGAGTGAATCCCGTCAGCAACCATCTTCTCATTGGCCCAACTTTACAGGCACTTTCTTCCTGGCCAGCCCACACAGTTTGCACATCACCCGGCTCTGCCTTTTCTTTTCTTCCAGATTCTCCTGGTAAATCTGGCTGAAAACAGCCAGCAGCACCCACGGCACACTGCGTGTTGGCTGCCTTGAGATTTCTCCCATCAGATTAGTTCCTCCAACATTTTAAAATCCAGCCCCACACAAAGTCTTAGGAATGAGCAAAATGAACACAAATTGTTTGCCAGAGTGAAACACTCATGGGCCCCAGGTTTCTCATCCGAACCCTCCTGAGCCTGGCCTGTTCTGTCCACTTTCCTGTCAGCCTTCTGGGCTGAGCTCCATCTAGAGCTTCCTACCAGGCTCTGCTTCCAGTCTTTCTCTGGCCTCTTTGTCTTTCCACCTCTTCCTGCAAACCAGTTCTGAAGACTTCTGAATTACATGGTTTGCCTGCTACCAATTTTTATTTTATTTATTTATTTATTTAGTTTTTTTTTCTTTTTTTCTTTTTTGGCTTTTTGGAGACAGGGTCTCGCTTTGTAGTTCAGGCTGGCCCTGAACTCACTATGGTGCCCAGGCAAGCCTCGAACTCAGCAATCCTCCTGTCTCTGCCTCCCAAGTGCTGGGATTACAGGCGTGAGCCACCACGCCCAGATTAAATTTTTTATTTTAAAAATTATTTTTTGTGGTACCTAGGATTTAATTTTTTTTGGCCAGGCTACAGATTTTCATTTTTTAATTGATAGAAAAATTGGAGATATTTATCATGTATATGAAGTTCTGACATCTATACATTGTGGGAAGATTGAATTTAACATATTTATTACTTCATATAGCTGTTGTCTCCATGGTGAACACATTGAGTACCTATTTTCTCACAGTTTTTCAGGAATCCAGGATATTATTCTTAACTATAACCACAATGCTGTACAATAGAATTTATTTCTCCTAATTTTAGCTTTGTATCTTTGACCAACATTTTCCTAATCTACCAACTTCAAAGCTTCTAGACTGTAGCCACTATTCCTCTTTACTTCTCCAAAACTAGGGATTGA
>PVIC010031868.1:0-20000 GCA_004025085.1 Thryonomys swinderianus | reverse complement strand
TGCACCACCTCACCTGGCAAGAAATGACTGTTTGGCTACAACATTTTAGAGCTTCACTATACAATACAGTAGCCACCAGCCACAGGTGGCTAATGAGCCCTTGAAACCTACTGCCACGTACTGAAATGTTCTAGGTATTTTGGAGTTGTTTTTTGAGACAGGGTCTTGCTTTGTAGTTCAGGCTGGCCCTGAGCTCACTATGTAGCTCAGGCAAGCCTTGTACTCAGCAATCCTCCTGCCTCTGCCTCCCAAGTGCTAGGATTACAGGTGTGAGCCCAGCTTTTTTTTTTTTAAGTTTTTTTTGAGACAGGGTCTCACTTTGTATTCATGCTGGCCCCGCACTCTATGTAGCCTAGGCCAACCTCAAATTCAACAATCCTCTTACCTCTGGTTCCCAAGTGCTGGGATTACAGGCGTGAGCCCCAACACCCAAGCCCCTGACTTTCTCTCTAATTGGAAATTTCATAGCCTGTTTGTTTGTGTGTGTCTGTGTTACCAGGGATTGAACTCAGGTCCCTGTGCTTCCAATGTAGCCACAGGACTATTTGAGCTAAATCTCCGACCCTGTTTTTTGTTTTATTGAGACAGGGTCTTGCTCAGTAGTTCAGGCTGGCTTTGAACGGTGATCCTTCTACCTCAGCCTCCTGAGTGCAGGGATTACAGGATGTGAACCCAGGCCCAGCCAACCCATCTTTCCAAGTATATAAAAACCTTACCAAGGACCAGGGATGTAGCTCAGCAGCACTGTGCCTGCCTGGCATACAAATGCAAGGTCCTGAGTTCGATTCCTGGTACTAGCAAAAAAAGTTCATCCTTTGTTGTTTTTAGTCATAATAGGAACTGAACCTAGGGCCTTAGCGCTGAGCTACATACCTAGCCCTTTTATGTTTTGAGACAGAGTCTCTGCTAAATTACTAAATTGTCCAGGATTTTGTTTGTTTCAATCCTGAGGATTGAACTTCAGGCCTCAACACTAGCTAGGCAAGTGCTATCCTACTGAGCTATATCCCAGCCTAGCCAATTTTGAACTGATCTGTTAGTAAAGCTGTGGTGGTCACTTTCTGTTTAATTTCCCCTCCTGTATGTTTGAAGATACTTTTTTCTGGGCCAGGGATTTAGCTCAGTTTTCTTTTTTTTTTTTTTCTTTTTTGAGACAGGGTCTCGCATTGTAGTTCAGGCTGGCCCTGAGCTCACTATGGTGCCCAGGCAAGCTGCCGTGAACTCAGCAATCCTCCTGTCTCTGCCTCCTGAGTGCTGGGATTACAGGCGTGAGCCACCACGTCGGGCATTGGCTCAGTTGTTCTTGCATCTGCCTGGCAAGTGCAGTGTCCCAAGTTTGATCCCGGGTACCACATATCACCATGTCAGGCATGGTGGCTCATACCTGTAATCCCAGCACTCGGGAGGCAGAGGCAGGAGGATTGCTGAGTTTGAGGCTTGCCTGAGCTCCACAGTGAGCTCAGGGCCAGCCTGAACTACAGAGAGACCTTGTCTGAAAAAGAAAAAAAGAAGCACAAGGCTTTGTTGGGTAGCCAGTCAGAAAGCCAGAAAAGTAAATTGGAACCAGGGAGTGAGCCATGAGGCAGGCTGGTGGTACTGGGACTGAGGAGGGGCTGCAGGGATGGCAAACCTTTTAGAACTTCCTGGGGTAACAAAACAGCCAGCTGCAGCACTTCATGCTGTACATTCATTAGGCACCACTGGCTGGAGAAAGGCTTGGAGTAGACAAAACCAGCCAGATCTGGATGGAGGCTGGTGAGGGGGGTGGTTCTCAGTCTGGTTTGCATTAGAATCACCTGAAAAATCTAAACAAGCTCAGTGCTTATCTCTTACCTGTAGCACTTGAAAAAACACCTTCCTGGCCTGGGGATTTAGCTCAGTGGTTCTGGATATCTGCTTCACAAGTGCAAGGTCCCAAATTTGATCCCCCATACCACACACAACAATCCTGGGTGTGGTAGCTCAGGCCTGTAATCCCAGCCCTTGGGAGTCAGAGGCAGGAGGATTGCTGTGAGTTCAAGACTTGCCTGGGCTACATAGTAAGTTTGGGGCCAGTCTGAACTACAAAACAAGACCCTGTCTCAAAAAAAAAAAAGAGAACAGCTTCCTTCCTCAAGCTGGGTGCTGCAGTACCAGGACTCTGGGAAGCTGAGGCAAGAGGTCAGAGTAACCAATTTAGCGAGACTGTCTTAGAATTTAAAAAGGGATTCAGAGTGTAGCTCAGTGCAAAAATCTATGGGTTAAATTCCAAGTACTGGGGGAAAAAAAAGAAAACGTTGATGATTCTAACACAGTAAGAAAGTTGAGAATACCAGAAATAAAGAAAAGATCAGTAGCCGGGCGCGGTGGCCCACGCCTGTAATCCTCCTGTAATCGGGAGGCAGAGACAGGAGGATTGCTGAGTTTGAGGCTTGCCTGAGCTACATAGTGAGCTCAGAGCCAGCCTGAACTACAAAGCGAGACCCTGTCTCAAAAAAAATAAAAAAAACAAAAACATGAAAAGATCAGTGGTGCTAGCCAGGCACAGGTGCTCCCAGTTACTCAAGACACCAAAAAGGCAGGAGGATGGTACGTTCAAAGCCAGGCTGGGCAGCTCAGCGATTTAGTGAGACTTCATCACACACTTCAAAGGGCGGGAGGCACTATTCATTGTGAAGGCCTGGCTCCAGACTCCACTACCACCCGATAAACACAGCAATGAGTAACATCATTATAGAATTTGAGAAGACGAGGTGCAGTTGGTGGGACATGGAGAATTGCTGTGGGTATTTGAGGACCAGAGTTTGAGTCTGATCTTTGCCATGGAGGCATCACTGGTAGGAACCCAAAGGCAGTTGAATGATGGAATTGTTTGTTCTGGTGCATGTTAGACAAGCATTGTACCACTGAGCTGTACTCCCAGCCTTGAACTCTAAATTTTTATCTCACCCAGCAATCAGCTAAGTTTTTTATAGTGGACCAAATAGTACTTTAGGCTTGTAGGCACAGAGTCTCTGGGTCAACTGGGGTCATAAAGTAACTACATAATGATATTTTGGTCAAGAACAGTCGCATATCCTGTGGGATCACATCCCATAGGGATGAGGTAACATTTTTAGGTTTGTCTAAGTACACTCAGCTAAGATGGAATTCCCTAAGGTGAATTTCACAGACCGTTGTCCGGTTGTTGAAATAATGTGGGGCTGTTTAACTTAGCTGATGCAGCACACAGACAATATATGAACCGTGGCTAGGACTGTGTTCTAAGACTTCCCATTACAAAGTAAGCGATTGGCCTGGTCAATCTCTGCTCTGTACTGTCTTCCCTACTCTCCCTTCCATTCCCCTGCCTCTCCCTCTCCTCTTATTTATTTTTTTAAAGACAGGCTCTTCCTGAGTTCCTAAGTTGCCCAGGTTGGGCTCAAACTTGGGATCCTCCTATTCAGCCTCCCAGAGTGCTGGGATTACAGGTGTGTGCCACCATCTGTTCTATACTATCAATAGAAAGAAAGCATGAGCCCTAATTTTTGCTGCCCCCGTTCCACTACTCTACCACTGAGTTAAGTCTCATCATCATACACATAGTTTTAAATTTCATGTAATCATATTTTTGTTTTTTAAGATATTTTTTCTTTATTGAGTTTATTGGTACTTTTTTTTTTTTTTTTTGAGACAGGGTCTCACTTTGTAGTTCAGGCTGGCTCTGAGCTCACTATGTAGCCTAGGCGAGCCTCGAACTCAGCGGTCCTCCTGTCTCTGCCTCCCGAGTGCTGGGATGACAGGCGTGAGCCACCACGCCCGGCACTGTGGTATGTGTTATTGCTGGTGGGCATGAGTCTCCATACCCAGCATTGTATGTGGTTACCGGGGATCGAACTCAGGACCTAGCGCTTGCGAGGCAGGCGCCGGAACCACTGAGCTAACCCTCCGACCCGATTGGTACATTTTTTATATATGTTATAATCACATTCAGTATTGAGGTGGGTTTTTTTGTTTTGTTTTTTTTTAGTTTTTTGAAATGGGATCTTGCTTTGTAGTTCAGGTTGGCCCTGAACTCCCTGTGTAGCCCAGGCCACCCTTGAACTCACAGCAATCCTCCTGCCTCTGCCTCCCGAGTGCTGGGATTATAGGCGTGACCCACCATGCGCAGCATTCCACATAATTTTTTAGAAGTCCTATCTTTTAGTATTTATGTCAGTTTCCCCTTGGTTTGAGAGAGCACAGGAACTGCTACCTTTGAAGATGGACTGGAAGTCAAGTCAGTGTCCTGTTTTCCTGCTAATCTTGTCTCATTTTCTAGGTCTCTACTATGTGGACAGTGAAGGGAACCGGATCTCCGGTGTCGCCTTCTCTGTAGGTTCTGGCTCTGTGTATGCTTATGGGGTCATGGACCGAGGCTACTCTTATGACCTGGAAGTAGAGGAGGCCTATGACCTGGCCCGAAGAGCCATCTACCAAGCCACCTACCGAGATGCCTACTCAGGAGGTTCGGTCAACCTTTACCATGTGCGTGAGGATGGCTGGATCCGGGTCTCCAGTGACAATGTCGCTGATCTGCATGACAAGTACAGTGGATCTGGCCCCTGAAGGAGGGTGGATGCGGCTGCTGCATTTTTGGGGTGCCTGTCTTGGTAATAACATAGTACCCTGTCCTGTAGTTGAAGAAACCTCAGCTGTATCGGTGCCCGTCATAAAACCTCTGGAACACTGGCCTCTGTAGGTACCAATGTTAATAAGCTGCTGCAGAGGTGACCACCTGTTTTACTTTCTTGGTTGTTAACATTACACTACTCACTGTTTGACCCCAGCCTGTGTTGTGTCTTTTGTCCACACTGTCCGTCCTCCAAACACTTCACGGTCAGATGAGGCAGGACAGCGGGACGCAAGGTCTGTAATTCCAGGAGACAGTGGTGTGAAGTCATTGTTTCTTGAGTACATTAATGGCCCCACTCTCAAAGCTGATAGCACAGGAGAAGAGGGAGGGGCAGAGGCTTCCCCATTCAGTTTGCAAAGAGATGAAGAGTTGATGAGGTGGAAAGACGCACAGGCCTGCACCAGGCGGCCAGGCTGCAGGGGTAAAAGCTCTCAGACTGGGCTGGGGCTGAGAGCGGGTATTCGGTGCAGCAAAACCCGAGCTGCACTCAGCTCCTAAATGGTCAGGAAGAGAAGGTGAGCCCCTGTGAGAGAGGACAAAGCAGTACCCATAAGCGCGGTGGCCTTGTCCTGTGGCCTCTGATGTGTACATCACTGTGCAGTGGAGCGGACCAAGTGAGCTTGGAGCCTCCCAGGCAAGAAGCCTGGCAGACCTGGCACTGAATGTGTGGGTGGGAAGAGGCCCTGCTGAGCACTGAGAGACTCTGTGCTGTCACACTTTGGCACTGGGGGCTCCTGTGCTGTGGTGGCAGCAGATGGGAAGGACTTCTGTTAAAGAGAAGACATGGGGAGACAGAAGGTTGGCAGGCAAAAACCTTAGAAACCAGAGAAGAGGACACAGGAGGACCTCCTTTGATTTAGTTTGCACAAAAGAGGAAAGTGGTTGGTGCAGGGGACAGCCCAGGGTCACACTCTGAGGCTGAGAGTGGGGGAGAGGCGTTCATGGAAATGGAGGGTCAGGCTCTTCTCCCTGTTGCCGCGGCACCATTCCTTCCACCACCCTGTGCAGCTCTCCTATTGATTGATGAGGGCTGTCGGCCAAGAGCTGATCGAGATTCGTTAATTGCATTTGTCAAATGCAGGGAAATTGGGAATTAGTGAGATCGGAGAAGGGAGTTTGGAAAACAAATGACTCTTGGGCTTTAGGAGATTCATTTTGCTGAAAAGTGTATCAGGAGCCCCTGGAGTCAGGGAGCCTCTAGCACAGACCCAAGAGGACTCTTCAGCTGAAATAGGAGCTGTGACACCTCTGCTGGGCGGGCCATTAGCAAGTGGCCAGGTAGCTGTGTGGCAGGCATCTCACTTAGGATGCTGGCTCAAAGATCTTTTAAAATAGTACTGTACTTTTTACCTGGGTGTGGTGGCCCATGCCTATAACCCCAGCATGCAGGGCGCTGAGGCAGGATCACCGCAACTTCCAGGCCAGCCTGATGACAGTGCATTCAAGGCCAGCCTGGACTATATAGCAAGACACTGTCAAAAAAACCCCTGGGATCCTAGCATTTAGGAGGCTGAGGCAATAAGATCGTGTAACTTTGAAATCAGTCCAGGCTACATAGTGAGTTCAAGGCCACCTGAACTAGATAGCAAGGCCCTGTCTTAAAGTAAAAAACCCTTAAAAATGAGAAACAGCCTTGAGGATGAAAAGAACACTGAAGCTGAGGTTCCCCAAAGTGAGCCCAGAGAGGGGACTCCTGGTAATCCAGGCTGGAGAGAAGATCTTGTCTCACACCTCACTCTGGCAGTGGCCTGACTGTTGATGCAGACGCCTCGTCTCTGCTGCCAGACTCGTGCTCAGGAGAGAACAGGCGCAACCCTGAGCCCGCGTCCCCTTTTGCCGTGCACATCCCTGCTCGGCCTTCTTGGCTCTCGATCAGAGTCATTTAATGGGAGAGATAATTTGGGGTAGGTTTTCTGAAAAGAAAATAGAACAGAGGTACAGAAAAACTCCCAGTCCCTAGGCCAGTGCTTTCCACCCTGTTCATTTGTGATCTTGCTGACAGGTCCTTGTGGGGCGCTGGCTTTGCAGCCATGTCGCCTCGGCTTGTGGGGATGATGAACGCTGCATAGCGCTGGAGAGATACGCGGAGTGGAGTGGTCCGGCTCAGGGACTCCCTTCAGATTCATCTCCCAGGACGGTCGTCTTGACACAGGATGATGGAAAAGAAATTACCTTAAATAGCTGGAAGATTAATTTCTCGTGGCGGTTCCCAGACATCCAAGGGACAGGGCTCTTTAAGTGATGTCTGACAATTTCTCCTCCCTCCACAGATAGCTCAGTTACACCAAAATCTGGCTCCTCTGGGCAGGTGAGGGGACTAATCAGATTAAAAAGAGAGTGAACCCTCCTAGAGGCCTCAAGCGTTCTCTTGCTAGCAGGGGTTGAAGGCAGATAGATGGGCCTCACTCGCCAGGCAAGGGGGGCCGCGGGGGTGTGCTGCTGGTAAGCAGGACGCTGGGGAGGAAGGGAAAGGTAGGCGAAGGCATGGGGCAGGTGGGAGGAGGGACAGAAGCAGCAGAGATGAGCTTCACAGTTACTGAGTGCTCCCTCTTCGGGGAAAACCAGAAGGTCAGTGCGTCTTGATATCCCCAGCTAGCACGTGAGGATACTGTCAAAGCCTTTGGGGAGTGGAAGTTCATATCCTTTGAGAGGAAATAAAGACAACTGTTTTATCTGCTCCATGGATTCTGTGTGGTTCCTTAGGAGAAGGGATGAAGAGGCAGATGAGGTGGGGAAAGTGGAGCAAACCTTGAGGGGTGCTTCCCTGTGGCCTGAGTAAGGAGGAGGCCGGGGCCGGTGGAGAGCCAACGAGAGCACGTTACTGTGGTGGGCACATTTAGGTTTTTCATTTCCTCTTATTTTGCTTGTTCTGTTAGAAGAGCAACTCCTGCCAGGGCTGTAATGGCAGGTTCGGTACTTGAAAGTGACCGGCACCAGTGACCTCAAGACGCAACTAATTGCTTTAGATTTTAAACATTCCTACATTGCAACCAGGCACCTCTGCTGTTTTGCGTTTGTTTCTTGCCTGTTTCTGTAAATCCTAGCTTCCTCAGGAAGCCAGAATCATGTTGGGAAGGAAGGCTTTAATTACACCGGGCAAGAGGAGCGAGCAAACATAGCGATCAGAACTGCTCCGGTCAGCAGCTGCTGCCCTCTCCCCCGGCCCAGCAGCCCCCCTTCTGGCAGCCAACTGCCCATCCCCTCGGAGCTCCCCAGGCCTGGCCTCCAAGCCAAGTTCTGGCTTCCAGGGGCTATGCCCCACTGAAGCATTTCAATAACAGCCATTCCCAAAATGTCCCTTTCGCAGTCGTGAGTGGGTCAGGCAGAAGGAATTCTACCCATGTCAGCTTCTTGGGTTTATTTAACTCAACTCATTTCTCCAGAAGCTCTTGCCCAGAGATAGGTGCTGAGCATAACTTGGTACTTAACCCTTCATAGCCCAATTAAGCTGTCATCAGCCATGAAGAGCTGACTGGGTTTATTTGAAAGAAAATAAGGTACAGTGAGCTCAGCCTTCCCTGATGCTTCCTACTCTCTGCTCCTCTCTCTGCCCTCACTTTATAAAAATACCTCTTTTTGGACTGGGGGAGTGGACAGAAGCAGACCTCATGCTTACCATGTGCAAGGCCCTGGGTCCAAAGAGTAAAAGAAATAAAAATATCCTTTTCTTTCTTCTGCAGAATTTAAAAACCAAACAATCAATAAACCAAGCACTCCTCATGGGCTTCAGTGTAACAAGAAAAGGTTATCACTAGCTGTAGGGGACCCAGAAAGCTGGTATTACAGAGGAGAACCCAGTTGGAATGGGAGGAAGGGATGGAGAGAGAACAGGAGACAAATGAGAGGCAGGAACAGGAAAGCAGCTCCTGGACAGCGAGCGTGAGATTGAGCAAAGTGCACGGGAGACGTGGACGTGGCAGAGAAAGATGGATGGAGACGCCAGCAACGCGGAGTGGGTGGGCCGAGGGGACGAGGTGGGGAAGGAGACCGAGAAGGACAGCACTGGCAAGCAGGCAGCGACAGGAAGGAAGCGGCTTGGAGCTAATGCACAGTGAAACATGTCCCCCTAGAGACAGATAATTTCTCCAGCCGTACGTAATGAACACGCGTCTCTGTGTGCCGCCCCGCTCTGTCACAGTCGCTTACATTCCGCGAGGATCTCTCCATGACTACACTGCTGACACAAGCCTCCCACTCGACCCAGCTGGGCTGCAGACGGACAAGCAGAAAGCTTTCTCCTAAGACCAACAGGGCAAATGAGATCGAAGATCTGGCATCTTTTGTTGTGGTGGTTTTGCAGTGCTGGGGATTGAACCCATAGCCTTCACGCTGAGCTCCATCCACAGCCTGTTTTTCCCTTTATATTGTGGGGAGGAGTTTCCTGCTAATTCACCAAACTGCCCAGGCTGCATTTGAAATTGTCATCTGTTGCCTCAGCCTCCTAGAGAGCTGGGACTACAGGCATGTGCCAGCATGGTGGGCTCAGATTCAGTACCTTTGGACATTTTATTTTATTCATTATTTTTTATTTTTTCTAGTACCTGGGATCAAACTCAGGACTTTGCACTTGCTAGGCAGGGATTTCTCACCACTGAGAAATCCCTGGCCCTCAATATTTTATTATTAGGGCCACTAAGAGGCTTTTCCTCCTATTATCTACCTGGCCACATACAACATATATACACATCCCCTTTTTTCCTTTTTTTTTGAAACAGGGTTGTAGTTTGTAATTCAGGCTGGCCCTGAGCTCACTATGTAGCCCAGGCAAGCCTTGAACTCAGCAATCCTCCTGCCTCTACCTCTCGAGTGCTAGGATTACAGGCTTGAGCCATCAAACTCGGCAGTTGTGGTATGTGGTATTGCTGGTGGGTGTGAGTCACCACGCCCCAGTACTGTTGTAGGTAGTTACCAGGGATCGAACCAGGGACCTTGCGCTTGCTAGGCAGACGTGGGAACCACTGAGCTAAATCTCTGGCCCATTTATTTATTTATTTTTGAGAAAGGGTCTTGCTATGTAGTTCAAGCTACCTCTGAACTCACTATGTAGTCAGGGTGGCCTCAAATTTGAGATAATCTTCCTGCCTCCTAAATGCTAGGATTACAGGTATGCACCACCACACCTGGCCTGGGGATATAGTTTAGGTGTTAGAGTGCTCACACAGTATGCACATGGGCCTAGTTCACTGCACAGTACTGGGGAGAAGAAGCCCAAGAGTGGTTCTCAGGCTTCACTCTGTTCTATGTCTTGGGCTTGGGCATGTACTACATCAAAGAGTATCTCTAGCCAAGCATGGGGTGCACAACTATAATCCTAGCTCTTGTGAGCTGAGGCAAAAGGATTAGGAATTCGAGGCCAGCCTAGACTACACAAGAGATCCTGCCTAAAATCAATACATACATAGATACATACATAAAATAAGCCACACAGACTTAGAAGTGTTTTGTTTTGGCAGTCCTCGAAAACTGACACAATTATTTCATTTTATTTTATTTTTTGTTGAGACAGGGTCTCGCTTTGTAGTTCAGGCTGGCCCTGAGCTCACTCTGCAGCCCAGGCAAGCCTCGAACTCAGCAATCCTCCTGCCTCTGCCTCTCGAGTGCTGGGATTACAGGCGTAAACCACCATGCCCTGCACTGTGGCATGTGGTATTGATTGCTGGTGGGCATGAGTCTCCACGCCCAGCACTGTATGTGGTTACCGGGATTGAACTCAGGACCTTGCACTTGCGTGGCAGGGAGGCAGGCACTGGAACCACTGAGCTAAATCTCCAGCCCCTAACACAATTATTATTTGAGGTCATGAGACTATCCTGTTCTTCCAGGATGCATTAGCATTTGCCAAAGGGCAATTTAAAAAAATTGTGTAATTTCTACATATAATGAGCATCATTTATTCATCTTCTCTCTCTCTGCTTCTCCCTTTTCCTATTCTTTGTATTTATCTCTAATTTTCATTACATTTTATTCTTTATTTTGAACATTTTAAAGTTTAAGAAAGATTTCTTGGGGTTCTATATAGTATTTTGCCCTTCACAAAGTCCCATCCAGAATTTTCTCCCTTAACAGGGAGAAAACGCCCCTCCTCCTGCCACCGCACAGACCCCTGACTCGCCCTTGAGAGCTGCTCTCCACCTCCAGCTGAGCCTCCTTCTCTGTCCTTACCACGCTTTGTCTTACTGTCTGCGCACCTGTGACCTCTCTCCTCTCCAGCATCCCTGCAGACATATCCTCTGAGGGCTCTAGAATTTCAGCCCTGTTCTAAAACGCCCACCGGGCACACTAGTGAGCCACTGTCACACACTGCCCTGAGGTGGAGGCAGGTGTGGAGGCCCAACCGGAAGCTCAAAAGCAGAAACATGACACAGTAAAAGATCTGCTGGATTCAGTGCTTTTCCTCCATCAACAAGACACGTGTAAAATCTAACACTGAGAATGTCACACCCCTGGACATGGCAGTGCACACCTGTAATCCCAGCGCTCAGGAGGCTGAGGCAGGAGGATTGCCGTGAATTTGAGGCTACTCTGGATTACACAGTGAATTCAAGACAGCCTGAACTACATAGCAAAATCCTGTCTCCATACACCAAAATAAAGAAATGAAATCTCATATGCTTTTGAGTTGAAAAATTACAATTTTGAATTGAAAAAGATGCATTTTTATACCTATTCTCATCACTTAATAGCACAAAAGTGCTTTACTAAAACTATTCTAAGTATCCCATATAACCATAGAGGAGAAAAATAAATGACTTTTCCAATCAGATTCTGACCTTCGCGGAAATGAACTCATGATTACAGGAGACAGTAAGGGGGCTCTGGACATTCCATTGTCACCAGCCTGAAAACAGGGTGCCTTTCACGTCTGGCTCAACCACACAGAAAGAGTAAGCCAGGGAGAGGCTCTTTCCATGTAGGCAGCTGAAGAGCAGCCAAAAGCACAGGCCCTGAGGGGTTTGCCTGGATCCACACTCTGATCCCACCTGTGACCACTACGAGCTCAATGGCCTTAAGGGAAGTGACCAGTCCCCCTCAGTCTCCATTTTCTTATCAGCAAGAAATAAGTATGACAGTAATTTCCACCTCAGCCTCCTATGGTGCCAGCATTACAGACATGTGCCACCATGTCTTTCTGGTTCGTGTACTTTTAAAATTGTTTAAATGGAAAACATAAAAAGGAAACAAGGGGCTAAGGGTGGAGCTCAGTGGTGGAGCTTGTGTGAGGGGCTGGGTTTAATTCCCAGTACTACAAACCAAAACAGAAGAAAAACACAAAAAATCTGTAATCCTTTAAAAACAAAGCACTGCCTGGGCTGCACTTCAGCGAGGGTGCTGCAGGCTGAAAGCACCCCTGGGGTAATAATAGGCCTTTCCAGTGAGAACCAGATCCAACCCAGAATGTCCTGGACTCCTGGAGCCAAGAGCATCTGTCTGACAGCCAGTGACAAATGTGTGTGGGATGGTGTAGAGAAACTGGCAGAGGGTAAGCTCTGGGTCTTGGTTTCTGGTAAAATGGCAATGCCAACACCCTAACTACTTAACGGTGATTCTGTCAGCCTCTCTACCATCCTGGGCATATTTCATTTCCCCAGCTATGCTGGAAATGATCATTATAGCTTTTTCTGGCTCAGATGACATTTAGTTGTCATGTTTATTGTTCTTTAGTTTGGAACAGTGCTGCCAGCTTCTGTGTTTTGCTTCTTCTAACACCAATATCTTGGAAGCATCTGGGCATTTGTCTTGTACAATATTATAAAGACTAATAAGGTAGCAATATTATTTTAAACTACTGTAGAGCTAGCGGTTATGAACCTAAATTTGGGGGGTGGATTTTCTGGGCTCAAATCCACTGTCCTTCTCTACTAACTATATAAATTTAGCCAAATTACTGTATCACTCTGTGCTTCAATAATATCTCTAAAGTCAAAAAATTAACAGTACGTATATGTACAAAGTGTTCAGGACATTGCCTCCACAACAAATGTGCACAAACTGTTAACATAGAAGTATCCTTTTAGTAGGATCTGTGTTTCAAAATATGTTTTAGCTAGGAAAAAAATTCCATTTAATAATAAATGATTTGGGGGGAGGTTTTGCTCTTGTTCAGGTTTTTTTTTTTTGAGACAGGGTCTCGCTTTGTAGTTCAGGCTGGCCCTGAGCTCACTATGTAGCCCAGGCAAACCTCGAACTCAGCAATCCTCCTGTCTCTGCTTCCGAGTGCTGGGATTACAGGCGTGAGCCACCACACCCGGCACCGTGGTATGTGGTATTGATTGCTGGTGGGCATGAATCTCCACACCCAGCATTGTATGTGGTTACTGGGGATCGAACTCAGGACCTTGTGCTTGCAAGGTAGGCACCGGAACCAGTGAGCTAACCCTCCGGCCCTTGTCTTGTTTTTTTGAGACAGGGTCTCACTTCATAGTTCAGGGCTGGCCCTGAACTCACTTTGTAGCCCAGGCTAGTCTCCAACTCATAGCAATCCTCCTGCCTCTGCCTCCTAAGTGCTGTGATTACAGGCATGAGCTGCCAAGCCCAGCATTGTGGTGTGTGGTACTGATTAGTATGTGGATTACCAGGGATCAAACTCAGGACCTTGTGCTTATGAGGCAGACACCAGAACCATTGAGCTAAATCCTTGGCCCTTTTTGTTTTGTTTTGGGTTTTTTGTTTGTTTGTTTGTTTTGTTTTTGTAGTTCAGGCTGGCCCTGAGCTCACTATGTACCTCAGGCTAACCTCAAACTCAAGAGCAATCCTTCTGCCTCTGCCTCCTGAGTGCTGGGATTATAGGCATGAACCACCATGCCTGACTTGTTTTGTTCTGTTTTTTTTTTTTTTTTGCAGACAGGGTCTTGCTTTGTAGTTCAGGCTGGCCCTGAGCTCACTATGGTGCCCAGGCAAGCCGCCGCGAACTCAGCAATCCTCCTGTCTCTGCCTCCCGAGTGCTGGGATTAAGGCGTGAGCCACCACGCCCAGCATTATATGTGGTAACCGGGGATCGAACTCAGGTCCTTGTGCTTGCGAGGCAGGTGCTGGAACCACTAAGCTAACCCTCCGGTCCAGTTTTGTTCTGTTTTTTAAGGTAGTTTCCTCACTGTGTATCCTAAAATGGTTTCCAATTTAAACCCAGGGATCCTCCTGACAGGTCTGGTGTGATACACGCCTGTAATCCCAGCACTCAGGGGGCTGAAGCAGTAAGATCACTGGGACTTTGAGGCCAGCCTTGACTACACAATGATCCTTTTACAAAAAAAAAAACAAAATGGGCCAGGGATTTAGTTCAGTAGCACAGTGCCTACCTGGCAACCATGAGGTCCTGAGTTTGATCTGGGTACAAACCCCCCCCCCAAAACAAAGTGATCTTCCTGTCTCAGTCTCCCTCATACTGAGGCTTCAAGTGTCCACCACTATGCCAGAGTTGATCATAAATTGTTTTTTTCAGTGCTTAGTAAATAGACTCAATTATGTCAGTTGCAACAAGAACTAAATAAAGTCAGCAGATAGAAAAATAAATTTTAAAATACCATCTCTGAGTTGGAGTTAGTGATACATTGGGTAATCTCAGCATTCTGTTGAGGTTAAGGAAGAAGAATCACAAGTTCTGTCTTAGCCTGGGGAATTTAGTCACTTACCAAAACTTGCCTAAAAATTTTAGAAAAGGGCTGGGATGTAGCTCACTGTGAAGGTCTTGGATTCAATCAGTACAGTACTGCCAAATAAATAAATAATCCCTAACTTCAATTACTCAGAATTTATTAAGCTATCTGAGAGAAGTTGATTTCTGGAGGCATATTCCTATAATCCTAGCACTTTGGGAGGCTGAGGCAGGAGAATTGCAGTTTCAAACCCAGCCTAAGCAATTTAGTCATTTAGCAAGACCTGTCTCAAAAAACAAAAACAGGGGCTGGGGACTTAGCTTGTGGTTCCATTGTCTGCTTCTCAAGCTAAAGGTCCCAAGTTCTATCCCTGGTACCATATACCACAATGCCAGGTGTGTGTCTCATGAAATTAATCCCAGCACTCAGGAGGCAGAGGCAGGAGGATTGCTATGGGTTCGAGGCTTGCCTGGGCTACATAGTGAATTCAGGGCCAGCCTGAACTACAAATGGAGACCCTGTCTCAAAACAAAATAAAAACCACTTTGCTGGGGATATAGCTTAATGTGAAGGCAGTGGGTTCAATCACATTCATGTACATATAATTTTTTTGCCTTTCATTGGACCGGAATGCAGTGCAAGAGTAAGTATGAAATTCATACGAACAAGGGGCAGAGGAGGAAGCGGTCTGTTTCTACTGAAATTGCTGAAATGAGGATACATACTGAATGGGGAGAGCAGAGGATATAGGCATCATTCCAGGCAGACACAAACCACTCGGCCAAAGGAGTAAGACGAAGTGGAAAAGTGAGGGCAGTGGGAAGGAAGGACAAATAGCTAGATTCTGGATGGTTTTTAAAAATCTAGGTATACACAAGTGATCTTCACGCAGGAAGTAAAGAAGAGCCATTTTAGTCTAAGAAAGGGGCCTTAGTCAAGTAGGGAAAAACTAGGGGCTCAGCCTGCGCCAAAACACCGAAAAAGTGTAAAAGTCCTTTGTCTCTCACTTGGAAATGGTCACCTGGGTGCTTGTTTGCAGAAAGGTGGGGCGTCAGCAAGAGGCCCAGAGACCCACCTGGAAGCCAGGCGCACAGCATGTCGCAGGGTTTAACCAGTCAGGGTGGTGGCATTCACAAGTTACAGAAACCAAGTTCACAAAGTGCCAGAGAACTCCCTCACCGACTACAGTCTGCTGGTGCCGGGCCTCGTCGCACTGAGTAAACCACGAGGGGAAAGGGAGAGTGGCGGGTGAGAAAGTGAAAGCAGAGGCCGAGGTGGGGAAGCGACGCGCGCGCTGGGGGCCGCGGGAGGGGAGCTCGGGTCGGGGGGTCGGGCGGCCCTCAAGGGCCCCCCGGGGCCGGCGCCTCGGGCGCGGCGCGTGTGCTCGCGGGCGGGGCGGCCCGCGGTCGCCGGCGGCCAATCGGGGTGGGCGTCCGGGGAGGGGCGGGGCTTGCCGGCTCGGGCGCCGCGAGTCCTCCTTTTTGCACACACACGAATACAAAGAGCCATACGACCTTCGGGTATCCTTTTTCCATTTTTTTCCCCTCCTTAATCTTGTGTGTGTTTTCAATTTTTTAAAAAAATAGAGATCCGTAGCAGTGCTGGGGTGAGGAAACTGTTGCTAAGGGGAATTTGCTCTTTTCCCCATTTCTTTTTCTGTCTCTCTTCCTCTTTTCTTTTTCCTGTTCAAGGTTTTAAATATACCAAGAAGTTGAGCAGCGGGATGGTCGTGTACAACTGTTTCCAGCCAAATTTATAGAGCTTTTTTTTCCCCCTCCCCTTTTTGCTATCACATTTTAAGAACTGGTAAATTCTTGTGATTGAGGTATTTAAAATTTTAGCCACTTGGGAAGTACAGATTCCTTTTTTTAAGCGGGCTGAAGGGATAATGTAAATTCCTACCGCGGGCAGCGTCGCAGGAAGCAGAGACCCGAGGCTACCTCACAACGCCCTTTGGCGTGCATCTTACACCCCCTTCCCCAGAACCAAAACCGAGTGGCTCGGATATGGCAATTGTCCAAGACCAATAGATTTAAAATATTGGGATATTATAGTTGGGACACTTATTTTCCAAGGGAGAGAATGGTGTGTCTTGCACACACATTTTCATGAGGACATTTGTGTGTATATGTGTGTATGTATTTCTTAAATGATTTCATAAATATTTATCTTGGGGGTTATTCTTTGTGTATATGTACAATATGTGTATATGTGCCATATCAGATTTTATTTTCAAAAGTGATTGCCTTTGGTTTTATGTGTGCAAAATAGACCTTAGAATGTGAACTTTTTGTTGTGTTCCCAAATGTGAACAAAACAGGATTTCATGTGCAAAGAAAGCTAAGAGAAAACTCTAAACTTTAGCCTACTTACTTTCATTCTGTGTGCCTTTACAGTATTTTTCTGCTCTTTTTTTAAAGGATCAGATTAATGAATAATTAAATTGCCAGAGTGTATAGTCCATGTTGCAAATGAGGGCAGGCAATTTATTGACTCTGGTTCAAAACCGCCTTTAGTGATTCTTTTGCCTAAGTGGTTTTTCTTTTTATTGTCTCATGTTCTTAAATGTACAGCCGTGTATATTTTCGCTTTTTTGTGTGGTTTGGTTGGTGTGTTCCGAAGGGAAGTTCTCTTGGCTTTTTGACATAATAGTCGTGTATTGGTTGGGATTTGTTCGAAAAGCTCCACAGCTGGTAGAATATCAGGACAAATTCAGTCAAGTTCATTCTCAAAAACTGTTCACAGTGGTGTTGATGGCGGCCAAGAGGAGGCAAAGGCAAATAATAGGGACAAGAAATGCATTTTGTTATATCATTTTGCTTTTTTGGAACAAAAATCCTCCCTTGGTCTAAGTCTCTGTGACAAGTGAATTAGAGTACAACAAGCTCATTGCAGAGCCTCCTGATGTAGAAGGCCTCTTGTCACTTCCTGTGCTGTCACCTCAGTAGCAGTCATACAGACAGTATCCATGTTCAATTCTGTTTTTGCAGATTGGAATGAAAGCACAGAAGTATATGGGGTGATGAGGGAGAAGCTGGAATGTCGCAAGTGCAGTAACAAGCAGGTGATTAAACAAAGATCTACTTCCTTACAAAACCTCTGTATGATAATCATATAGTCCCATCTTTTAGCTGTGTCCCACTCAATTGCAAGCAGATTTTAAGCTCCCTGAGTAACAACTGCAATAAAATTGTGTACAAGGTCGTGAATTCATTATAAGTAAAATGACCCTGTGTGGGCTCTCCAGGTTTCAAACCTGTACTGAATATATTTTTAGCCCCTAACAATGGGAGTTAGATCAGCGCTTAATAAATGCTGGCTTGAAATGCAGATCATTCCACAAGTTTAGACCTGTGTTGCTTTCCAAATCTACTCAGATGCTATTGACTTTTGTTACCTCAGTAGAGATGGGAATTTTTAATGAGGTTTTGCTCTAACTCTCCGTATTACTACAGGTTGTCATGCACACTTTTTAGCTTCTCAGAAAAGGGAGCGGTACACAGCTCCACTTCCTAGGCTTCTCAACTTTTCACGTCTTGGGACCTACGTTCATACGCAGTCTTTGCTTTGAATTTCTTTGTAAGAAAGAGAATCCCTCATGCCAATATAGTTGGTTTGGCTTTCTTAAAGCAAATGTAAGCTCAGTTGATTTTTTTTTTCCCCTGGGAATCAGAGGGTCCCTCAGAGATGAAAACTTTGAAGGAACTGCAGTTTTGCGTTACCTAAAAACCTGTAGCCCAGGCCAGCAGGAGCTAAAAATGAGCCACCACCAAGCGTATGAAACCGCCTTGCGGTCACTGTACTTAAAATCGTGTACACATAACTTTGTGAACAGCAGAGAACAAAAGCAAGTAAACAGAAAACAAGCCAAAGATGGCGTCTGACGGCCTTGAAAAAGCCTTGCAGTCGTGTCCCTCCCTGAGAAGGCCCCTCCCCTCCCTGTCTCGTTGAGTGACTGGTATTGTTGGCCAATAGTAACCCTGATTGTGCACAATTCCCCCCCCCCCCGCCCAACCGCCAATCATCGAGAGCCGGAGGGGGTGGTTCTTTCTCGCGTGCGCGAGCTGACTGAGTACACGAGCCGGCGCAGCCGACTCCACTGCTACCGGAGTCTCATTGACTCGGCGGGCGCGGGGGCGCCAGGCACACGAGGTGGGACACTCGTAGGAATGATGCTTGAGTGGGACCCCGCGTCGGGTCCCGCGTTGAGCGTTTACCCCAGTCCAGGACCTCAGCTTTCGTGGCCACATAGTTTACCCACGTTGACTTAGCGAGATCTCCGACCACGGGATTCTCCACCGCCCGCCGGGGATGTCCCCTTGTCGAGGGCCCCTGGGTGCTCCTCGGTGGCGGGATCCGGATCCCTGCGCCTGACGACTGCTCGGCAGAGGCGTCGCTGTGCTCTCTGCCTGTAGCCATATCACACCGCCTGCCCGGAATGATTCTGCTGTCCCTGGTGCCCACCTTGTCATCTTTGCTAATATTTAATCAACTAACATTTACAGAGGACTTGCTGGGCTCGAGATAGGGTCCTAGGAGCTAACTTGACATTTTTCAGTTTCTGCAGAAATGCAGTAAGAACTTTTATATCAGGCGCATTTATATGAAAGTCAAAGTGGAAATTCAGATCTTACCAAGTTGAACTTTAGCAATTGTAAATAAAAAAGGACTGTGGTCATGGTAGATTAAAAACTCATCCTTTGATCTGCTAATAAACTTGTTAATTTGGGGATTACATGGAACCGTATAGTTTGAAGCCCTTCTGGCCTCTGGGTCTGCAATTCTGTTTTGGACGCCTAATAATGAGGTCTTAAGATTTTTTTTTGTAGATCATTAGATGGTTCAGCCTTTTAGAATGTAGGGAAATTGCATTCTGTGGTATCTGATTACCTGGTCGTGTGATAGGATCTCCCTTGTGTTAGAAAAATAAGATTTTGCCGTTTTGTACCTTGAAGTGGAGGAGAAGAGCTGATCAGCAGGGAGGAACTTTGAGTGGCCATTTTCTTCTTTTCTTTTTTAAAATGAAGATTATGATGAGAATGGCCAGGCTTTCTGTAATCACGTTTAAGAAAGTCCATTTCTAGCCTGACCCTGAGTGAGCCAAAGGCCCATTATAAGAGCATATATCATCTGAGGGATACCATATCACACACATCTATTAAGTAGTGAGAAAACTTATTTTTCATAGTTTGGAGGTAAACTCAGTCAAGCAGAAAATTCAAACTCAGAATGGGGAGAAAGCAAGCAAAGGAACTGCCAAGAATATGATATATTCAGTCCCAACAAAAATACGCATTACTCAGAAAGAAGGGTGGTTAAGATTATGAACAGTCTCACCCTGAACTGTCTAAAGGAGTTGAGTTTTCTTTTTTTACCTAATATTTATGAAAAATACAAAAATTATCGAGAAGTACATTTTCTAGGCTCATTTCACATGCATTAAAATTAGACCAATATTGAAATGAGCCCCGAATACATTTTGTACAAATTTCATTTTGATATATCAGACTGCAGCTCTTTTCCTTAGCACCCAATTATAAAAGTTGATAGTACTTTCCTTAAAGTTTATTTTTTGAATTTGAATTTTCATTTACTCACTGAATTTTCACCTCCAGAAAATGCTCATATAGAAAGATTATTTTAGAGGCTAGATTCTTGGAGTGCTGGGAGTTGGCCTTCTACATGCCAGGCAAGGGATCTACCAATGAAACACCTTCCTAGACAAATGCTATAGCATTTTACAAAATACACTCATGCTGTTCTATAGTGGTCAA
>PVIC010031867.1:0-21043 GCA_004025085.1 Thryonomys swinderianus | reverse complement strand
TCATGTCATTTGTGTTGGTAACTTTATTTCTTCCTTTCCAATATTTACACGTTTTATTTTATTTTGTCTTACTTCATAGGTAGGCTTTCTGGCCCAGTGTTAGATGGAAGGGATGAATGTGGACATCTTGCCTTGTTCCTGCTTTCAGTGGAAGAGCGTCTAGTTCATCCTCATGACTTCTGATGTTAGTGATAGGCCTTTGAGCTGCTCATTATCAAGCTAGGAAAGTGTTCTCTTTCGAGTTTGCTCAGAGGTTTATCAAGAAGGCATTTTGGACTTCTGAAATTAATAAATTCGTTTTTTAGTAACTTCATTAATTGCTAAACACATTATATAGTGAAGATGTTTTCATCATTGTCATTGACTAATAAGTTACGCAAATGAATACAGATTTATATTTTGTCATTCTGAAGTAGCATTCTCTCATGCAAGGATCAGCAAGGAATGGCCTAAAAGCCAAATCTCATCCGCTGCCTGACTTTACATGGCTTTTGATCTAAGAATGATTATTTTTTACATGTTTGAAAGGTAGGGAAAAACAAAAGAATAACATTTTATAATACGTGACAAAATATCAAATTCAAAATTTGTTGGACTTAAGTTTTTTGGAACACGGGTAGTTCATTTTTTTGTTTCTGTGGCCACTTATTGTGTTGCAGATCACATTAAGTGTTGTATGCACTGCTTGCTTTTCTGCACATTTATTTTTACCACCAGTGGTAGTCTTTTAAGATACCTCCCAGATGCCGGGTGTAGTGGCTCACGCCTGTAATCCCAGCACTCAGGAGGCAGAGACAGGAGGATTGCTGAGTTCGAGGCTTGCCTGGACTACATAGGGAGCTCAGAGCCAGCCTGAACTACAAAGTGAGACCCTGTCTCAAAAAAAAAAAAAAAAAAAAGATACCTCCCAGGGCAAAATGTACTATGGGTTATCATAGAAATAAAATAGTGAATACTTTTTATTATATAACAGCATTGTAGCTGTGCTAAAATAATATAAATTATATTGCCCTTTGAGTAAAAAAGAACAACGTCCAGAAAATTAGAATGTCCTGTTAGAGCAGAATTTCTTCACAGAAATACAAAAACAAAAATGAGGTTGTAACCAAAGTAAGTTCTGAGGGAGTCATTCATTAGCCAAGCAAGGGAAACCTTCTTACTGATAGTGAGTTCACTGAATCATGTCTGACAACAGCTGCTAAAGAAGTGTGTCCAGAGAAAAGAAAACTGTTGAAAGCCATTAGACTTGGGCGAGAACAGCTTTGTGAAGGAGTGGGCACCTTCAGAGCAGCACCACTAGACCAGTAAGAGGAAGGATGATGGTGTTGAGTGTACACAGGTTTCCTAAGCTCTTGATGAATCAATGAATGGTCTCAATATTGCTTATTTATGTACTTAAGAATTCAGTGTTGAGTTTGAAGTAGCTGAAGAATAAGCCTCAGTCAGTAGTCTGCATAGAAAAACTGTAGTTAAGAATATCTTCAAGGGTCGGAGATTTAGCTCAGTGGTTCTGGTGCCTGCCTGGCAAGCACAAGGTCCCTGCTTCGATCCCTGACAACCATATACAACAGTACCACATACCACAGTGCCTGGCGTGGTGGCTCACGCTTGTAATCCCAGCACTTGGAAGGCAGAAGCAGGAGGATTACTGTGAATTCATGGGTTGCCTGGGCTACAAAGTGAGACCCTGTCTCAAAAAAAAGTCTTCTAAGTAATATATTAACATAATTAAAAGATAATTAAAACAGTTACAATAATTTTTTTATAGGTCACTGTTCCTGTTTGGCAGTACCTAGTTCCAAAGTGCCATTTCTGTAGAAGCTTATTGCGTGTCATTACTAGAGGAACACCTGCAGTAGATTTTGATAAGGAATGCTTAATTAGGTAAAATGTTGTCCCTCCCATGAAGATATATATAGATATGTGTATATATATAAATATCTATCTATCTATATCTATATATATATATCTTCAAACAGGTTAAAGAAATAGAAAGCATTGCTGAGGAGGACTTCTGGATATATTACAACCAATTATAAGGGAAAGATGGGAGCAGAAAAAAGACTTAATTGAACAAATTGAGGCTTTAAAAATCAGAAGCCTTAAAAGACTGTGTTCTTCGGGTGTCATCTGTCAGTAGATGCTCTCTGGGATGTGTTTGAGTTGGCCCAGCTTTGTCAAACCAGTGATGTCCAACAGTAAGCTCCATTCAGTCTCATTGGGTTAGCTACCATCACTTTTGTGATGATGATCTTAGAAATAGAACCTCAATTTCCTCATTTGTCTTAATAAATGTGATGACATAGTGGTAGTAACTACAGTGTCCTTTTGTGTTCTGGGTGAAGAGGAATATTTTCTGAACAAAAAGAGTCACTGCTGGCCATTACTGAACCCCAGATGACTTTGAAAAATTGCTTTTGCTAATGACATAATATTTCTGACTGAATTTCACCCAAAAGTTAAAAGGCTAAGCAATGATGTATACAAAACTTATATTCCAGCAAACTCATTTTGAGGACAAGTTTTGTTTGAATCACAAATAATGTCAAACTGTTTTGTGTACTTCTGTGCTGTCCAGAGGTAAAACAAGAAGCAAGATATTTCACAGCCCAAATACTTGGAGAGGGTGCATTTTATGACCTGCACCTTACCTTCCAGCAACATTCTTTTCTGACTTTATTGCAGTTCCCTCATTTTAGCATCCATTTGGGTATTAATAGGCTAAAAGGCAAATACTAAGAATTCAGTAATGTCTTCTAGGTAACATATTAACATAATTAAAAGTTACAATAATATTTTTATAGGCCACTGTTCCTGTTTCGCAATAACTAGTTCCAAAGTGCCATTTCTGTAGAAGCTTATTGCATATCATTAATAGAGGAACACCTGAAGTAGATTTTGATAATGAACGCTAAATTAGGTAAAGTGTTGTCACTCCCATGCAGCATATTTTTCTCAGTAGTAGAACCTTATTTTTAGAATTTATGCTCAATTTTTTTTTTTTTTTTAGGACAGGGTCTTGCTTTGTAGTTCAGGCTGACCCTGAGCTCACTGTGTAGCCCAGGCAAGCCTCGAACTCAGCAATCCTCCTGTCTCTGCCTCCCGAGTGCTGGGATTACAGGCGTGAGCCACCACGCCTGGCTCAATTATTTTTATATTTTAAATTTCATCAGTTAAAATATTTGTGGAATTCTCTAGGTATCTAAATACATCTTAGTCCTGTTACTTATGTACTATTTGCAACACAGGTGGTGTTGGGTATTGTAAAAATCTCTTGTATCAATTTACTCTGTATAGGAAATTGGTAGTTGTACTAATCTGGAGTTTAATAACAGTTCCACAAACTTAAGTCTGTGTTTCTAACTTAATTTTCTTTGTGATTTATTTTAGTTCTGGTGTAGTTTGGGAAATGAAACCAAAACAGAAATGGAAGCCTTTTAATCAAAAGCAAATACTACTACTAGAGCAGTCCTACCAAAAACATCAAGGCTCCCAGGACCCTGGCTGGATAAAGCTAGAGAATAACTTTGAGGTATACCCCCCAGTTTTTCATTTGAGTGTTACAGGTTTATAGTTTTATAGAGGTATTTTGTTGTTATTGTTAGTGGGAGTGAGTAGTTTACTGTCTAGTAGGTATAGAAATTGTTATTTACATTTGTAAATAAACTTATTTACTAGACTGTTAGTATTTAATAAAATACTGTATAATAATACCATGTAGTATGAAGTCTGATTTAAATATTTCTCTTCTGTATTTTTGTGACTCATTCTTTTAACAGATCAGTTTTGTATAACTTCATAAGATTATGCAACAATTATGGTAGTTTACTGAAAATTTTACTCTCACATTATGAACAGTACCTATATCTGTTAAATTAATTAGTTCATTGATGAAAAACCTACAAAATCGTGCTCAATTAAATTCATTAAATTTGAATGATTACTGTATGTGGGTGGGCATCCATAAGAAAAGTTTGCAAAGACTAAAAGTCATGTTTGGCTGCAAGGAGATTCCAGGAAAAAAATAAGATTCCAGAAACTTGAGCTGACTTCTGCTTGCTCTTCTGAACTCCTGTACTTTGACAGTTCTTTGTCGGTGGTGTCTGAGAGTGGAGTCCATTCTGGTCACCAGCTGTGTTCCCATCCACCCTGTCAGAGCTGGCTGTGCTTAAATGGGGGTGAGGGTGCAGAACCATTAGTGTCAGGCATAATCACGCTCTTTAACCACACATTGTAAAACAGAGTTGGTTAAGAATTACTTAGAGCCGGGCATGGTGGCTCACGCCTGTAATCCCAGCACTCGGGAGGCAGAGGCAGGAGGATTGCTGAGTTTGAGGCTTGCCTGGGCTACATAGTGAGTTCAGGGCCAGCCTGAACTACAAAGTGAGACCCTGTCTCAAAAAAAAAAAAAAAAAAAAAGAATTACTTAGACATATCCACTACTATTAAAGTTTCTTTTTTATAAAGTATTTTTAAAGTACAGATTCTGTAATCAAAAACCTTCAGAATTCTTTTTTTCCTACTAACTTTCTTATAGAACTGATTCTGCTTCAGATGTCTGAGTTACAGATGGCCTTAAGATCTTTTTTTGAGACACAGTAATAAAGATATTCTCTCCAGGCATGGTGGCTCAAGCTTATAATCCCAACACTTCAGAGGCAGAGGCAGAACGATTGCCATGAGTTCGAGGCTACCCTGGGCTACTTAGTGGGTTCAGGATCAGCCTGAGCTATAAAGTGAGACTCAAAAAAACAAAACAAAGGATATTCCTCTCATTTGATTTCATCACTACACAGATACCTAAAATGGGTTACTTTTCTGTTATCAGCTTGTCACCAAAAATGTGCTTATTTTCCAGGTCAACTTTGACAAAGTTCCCATGGAAATGCGTCTTCCTATTCGATGCCCTATTAAACGAGATTTTCTGTCAGGAATTCAGGTTGAATTTAAGCAGTCTCCTCATCAGAGGAGTTTAAGAGCCAGGTTGTACTGGTTACAGGTAATATAATCATCCTTAATTAAATATTTCTGATCACTTTGATCATCTTGAGAATGAAATTTCTTTTTTTATATTACAGTTGGTATCTTTTGTGGAGCTGAGTATATTTCAGTGGTTGAATACATGAGGTCCCAGGTTTAATCTATAGCACCAAAATAGGAAAAGAGAAATTGGCATCTCTTACTTTGTTTGTATATTTTTCTTCCTTCTTTAATATATCCTGTATATTCAACATCTCCCTTACAGTGTGCATTCAAAGACTGTGTGACTCTTGAAACTGTTGAATTGGATCAGTTAACCTGCAAAGTTGCCTTCTTATACTGAGAGGACCTTACTTGTTGTTGTTTTTTTTTTTTGAGACAGGGTCTCGCTTTGTAGTTCAGGCTGGCTCTGAGCTCACTATGTAGCCTTGGCAAGCCTCGAACTCAGCAATCCTCCTGTCTCTGCCTCCCGAGTGCTGGGATGACAGGCGTGAGCCACCACGCCCGGCGAGAGAACCTTACTTGTAAATGTACCTTTGCATTTGTGATGGATTCCCAAATGGGGTGCTCTTTTGTTATTCTTCATGGGGGTTTCATTGGAGGTTGCTTTTGGTTAGTTGATTGCTTTCACCCTTTCAGCCTCCCTCCTTGTATTCTTCCCTTTTAAGTTGTTTTTATAAGACATCTTCACCTTTTTCTTCTTTATTTTACATACACTGGTTTCATAGTTAGTTTCCTTATATTTTATTCAAGCCATGAACGGTAGAAATTTCACAGGATCGAGAAGTTCAAATTGCACCGATAATGTACATGTTAATGGGGTTATGAGGGAATTGGTATATTTTATATACAGGCTTGCCCCCTCCTGAAGTATGTAAGTTCTACTGGTTTACAAGTACATGTACCATAGCAGATTCTCAGTTGCAATGAGAGAAGTAGCTTCTTCTGGAATCCTGTCTCTGACACTACAAGTTTAATTCAAATCTGAGTTGGTTGTCGTTTGTTTCAGGTTGATAATCAGTTACCAGGTACAATGTTCCCTGTTGTATTTCATCCTGTGGCTCCTCCAAAGTCCATTGCTTTGGATTCAGGTAAAAATAGAAATACAGGCATATGTTATACATGAAAGCTAAGTAGACATTAGCTTTGTCTTGTCTACAGCTTATTTTTTTATGTTATGTACTTCGTTTTAGAGCCAAAACCTTTCATTGATGTGAGTGTCATCACAAGATTTAATGAGTACAGTAAAGTCTTACAATTCAAGTAAGTAAAGATTTTCACTGTTTGTCTAAAGGAATCTCAAATGAGAATTATTTTGAAAACAAATTGTATTCTTTTTGAAAGTGATTTCTGTATACAATTATTTTCCTGATGAACATATTAATCCACTTTTTGTGAAGGAATTTTTACCCTTAACATCTTTATTATAGTCTGTACACATTTTAAAATGTAGAATTCTGTCAGTCGCCTTCATTTTGTAATTCCTCTTAGAATATAAAATAATAAAGTGCAAATAATATGTGTATTGGTGAGGTATGTTCTTCAAAGCAATTGCTGTAAAATGATGGTACCGTATCTTCAAATTTTGTTCATCTCTACTGTAAAGGTTTTAAGTGCTGAGTGTTAATACAGAGGTATTACCTGAAATAAAACTTGCACTGTCATGAATATTCTCTGTCTGAATTGGGTTTGACCTTATTAACATAATTTTTAAGATAATAAGAAACTATCTTACTGCGGCATTTGAATAAGTTAGTTTTAACATTGGAAGTTACTAAGTTTGATTGAAACCCTACTCCACCTTAATTTTTTTCTATAGGTATTTCATGGTTCTCATTCAGGAAATGGCCTTAAAAGTGGATCAGGGATTTCTTGGAGCTGTTGTTGCACTGTTTACCCCCGCAACTGACCCTGATGTTGAGCACAAACGGGTAACGGTTTTTATCCCTATAACTGACGTGTGTAAGGCAGCTATTTTTAAAGATAAGTATAGTACAGAAAAAGACTAAGAGAAACTCTTGATTTAATTTTTTTCAGACAAAGTTAATCCAACAAGATATTGATGCTCTAAACACAGAATTAATGGAGACTTCAATGACTGATATGTCAATTCTCAGTTTCTTCGAACATTTCCATATTTCTCCTATCAAGGTTTGTTATTATTTTGAAATGTTAATGTAATTGTTTTAGGACTTTGAAAGATCTGTGTACAAGTGTAGTTTTTAATCTACTACATCAAATACTGGGTGAGAGCTTTCTTTGATTAATGGTAAGAATGAAGACAGCTCTCTGTAACAGATGTACAATCATAATTCCCACAGAGAAACCGCGAGAGCATGTTCTCTTGTCTTGGATTAATAACCCTTTACTCAGAGAAGAAGCTGACAAAGGCATTTCTTAATTAAATGTAGAAGTGCTCACCAACGTCTAATGTTTTGGCCACGCTTTGTAACTACTATCACTGTCTACCCTGAAAGCTATAACGGGCGCCCTAACCAAATGCGCAAACACTGAACTTGGTATTATACGGTTGATGAGATGTTTCTCCCCAGTCCAAAATTTGATTGTAACTGAGGAAGTGGAAAATTGGATACCTTTCACTTTCCTGATTCTGTACTTTATGAACCTATTTCCTTTTTCCCTTTTGTTCTTTCTAGCTTTTATAGGTAAAGGTGACTACTTAGTACATTTACAAATCCTATCAACCATAATACTCTAAACTTGTGTAATGGGCCAGATTTATAATTAGGGAACTCTGTAAAATACTGATGATCCCTTACATTCTCAGAAACTGTTTACAGCACTTTATTTTCAATTGAATTCAACAATGCATTGAGCTTAAAAATTTTATAAAATAGGATTATTATTTTATACTGATATATTAAATTGGTATCAGACACATGTATTGTGGGTTGAAAATTGGCATTTTTTTATGATAGATGATACAGTTTCTCAGTGAGAATCATTTATCTATGGGATTAAATAATAACCTTCAACAAAAATTTACTGAATACCTATTATCTAAATTTCTGTTTAGATATGAAGTGACTTTGTGGAATTTATAATCTAGGGGAGTATTAAAGGTTGATGATTTGTCTGTTCATGTTCTTGGACACACTGGGAATTATGCCCTCAGGTGGAGTAATGAAGGTTCATGAACCACAATTGTGTTTACAATCCTTGTTGACTTTGCCTTAGAGAGAGTTGGAGCCCAACACTGGATCCCAGTACTTAACTGACTGTACACCTAGGTGGACACTGCGGTAAAGAAAAATGGAATAAAACATAAAATGAGCCTTCCTGGCCTTTTCTGGATATTGTTTTTTTCATTTGTGTAATATTAGCTTAGGAAATTGATAATTTCCCTGTCCACTTTGCCTGAGCTCGTATAGTTCAGGTCAGATGTCTAGGGAGAAAGGAGAGCCACCTGTCTGCTTTATTTACATGTGTTGTTACCTTTGCCTCTGTCTTCCTACTCTTTTGTACCAATGTTCCCTTCGGATAAAATGGAAGCCAGTTGAGAAAGCAAAAATCTTCTGTTTAAGTACTGAGTTAAAGGTACTGTGGAAAGTGAAAACGTTATAACTCTTTCAGATGTGTGTTTTGGCAACTTGCTAGTTATTCAGTAACTATCACTGTCATGCCATTGCTAATTTTTTTGGTATAACTATAACATATAACACTATATTACATATTAACACTATATTACATATTAACACTGTATTACATATTACACTATAACATGTTATCAATAATTGTTGCCAGGAGTTATGTACCTTAATTAGACTTTGTGCCAGTTGACATTTTCTTCTTAAAGAAATACCCCATTTTTGTAAAGTGTTTTTGCTTCGTTTATGTTAACACAATGGTATTTGTGCCATTGGAATGAAAATTGACATCTGTTTTTGAGTCAGACCATTTGTATTTTATCAAAAAATAAATGAGGACACATAGTGAACTATTCTCTATATTGGGGACAGGATAAGTAGCACCTTCAGTAGGGCTGTACTTGAAAGACATGTTTGGTTACTTTGGAAGATCTGGTTCTTGTCATGTAAATATTTTGTTTTTCTGCCTTCATTTATTGATTGTTATGTTTCTTTTAGTTGCATTTGAGTCTGTCTTTGAGTTCAGGAGGTGAAGAATCAGACAAACAGGAAGTGATTGCAATTCATTCTGTCAATCTGCTGCTGAAAAGCATAGGTGCCACTCTGACCGATGTGGATGATCTTATATTCAAGTAAGACTTCTGTTCTGGTCCTATGGGAAGGGGTTTATGTCATGTTGGGTTTCTGAATATTAATTTTTTCAATTGTGTTATATTAGCTTAGGAAATTGATAACATACTACTTGAAGCAATTGGTCTGTTTGATTATAGTCTTTAGATCTTGTGTGATAATAATAAAGGTGAAGGGTCTTATATTTTCTTTGATTACCCATATCTGCATAATATGAATATAGAATAAAAATTTATTTCAGCATGGTATATGAGTGAATTGACCATTCAAAACAGAACTGCACTTAGAAATATATAGCAATGGAGTGAGATTTCAGTGTAACCATATAGCAAAGTATAGAAAGAGAACTTCTTGCCACCTTTATTGTGAGGATATTTATGTAAATTTAGTAATTGTTTATGCATTGCATATTCAACAGTGGTATTGGAACAAGGAGTTAGTTCGGAGAAAATTCTTTTGCATTATTTCTATCTCGTGTACAGTACTAAATGTCATAGGAAACAAAGGATAAAATGCTATGTAAAAGTCAAATGGAAAAGACTTGAAAAAGTTGTTATATCTTTGTAGAGGAAATCTGAGCTTAAAAGCAATGAGAAAAATCTCAGTGAAAATAAAAAATGGATTGAACTGGGCTGGAGGATTAGCTCAGTGGTTCCGGCGCCTGCCTCGCAAGCGCAAGGTCCTGAGTTTGATCCCCGGTAACCTTATACAATGCTGGGCGTGGAGACTCACGCCCACCAGCAATCTGTACCACATACCACATACCACAGTGCTGGGCATGGTGGCTCACACCTGTAATCCCAACATTCAGGAGGCAGAGACAGGAGGATTGCTGAGTTCAAGGCTTGCCTAGACTACATAGTGAGCTCAGAGCCAGCCTGAACTACAAAGCAAGACCCTGTCTCAAAAAAAAAAAAAATGGATTGAACTACATAAAAATTAAATATTTTATAACAAAATCATTGAAGATGGAAACAAAAGCTGAGGAATGTAATAACAGATAAGATGTACAGAGATTAATAGTCTAAATATTAACCGTTGTTAGGAAAACTCTGAAAATTTCAACAGTGTACAAGCCATTAGTCAAGCAGTAACTCACAAAAAGGAAAGATAAAGTGACTGGTTGATACTTGAGTGTCTAATTTTAATCAAAAGTACATGCAAATTAGTGTAAGTTATTATAAAATTTAAGATGTGAGTAGGCCAGAGATTTAGCTCAGTGGTTCCAGTGCCTGCCTAGCAAGCAGAAGTCCCTGGTTCGATCCCAATAACCATGTACAAGAGTACCAGGCGTGGTGTCTCACACCCACCAGCTATCAGTCCTACTACTACAATGCCGGATGTGGTGGCCCATGCCTCTAATCCCAACATTCAGGAGACAGAGGCAGAGGCAGGAGGATTGCTGAGTTCAAGGCATGCCTGGGTTACATAGTGAGCTGAGGGACAGAGTGAACTACAAAGGGAGACCCTGTCTTTACCAAAAAAGAAAAAAATATATATATATGTATGTATGTATGAATGAATGATCCTAGTACTAGACTGAGTGGGCCTACCAAATGGACACTTTTTTATGCTATTGGTATAAATGGAAAGCTATGCATATATTATAAGTCTGTTTCTTTGGTCTCATTCAGTAATTCTTTTTGGGGAGTTTAGTCCAAAAAATAATCTTGAAAAGCAGCCAAAGAGTTACATTCAGCATACATGTGGGAACAGTAATTATTATGCAGAGTTGAACTTGTGTGACAGTGGAAGGGTTGATCATTGTAACACTGTCACATGGAATGCCAGTGGAAGATTGTGTACCCATTTAAAGTGATTTCATGGCACTTTAGTAAAGAGAAAGAGAAATATTTATCCACAACGCTTGAAAGTAAATGTGGTATGTAAAATATTTTAAATATTTTATAATTTCATATGAATATTAAAAGTGGGAAATGAAGAGAAGGCTTGGAACAAATCAAGAGTGGAGGCATAGTAGTTGACTTTTAAAAATTATTTATCTTTTCATTTATTTATCATAAGCTTGCATGAGAATGTAGTGTTTTTTGGTGGTATAGGGGATCAAAGTTGGGCCTTTGTGGTTCCAAGATAGGTATGGTACCACTTGAGCTAAATACCTGGCCTGAAAATGTGGTGTTTTTTATGTTTATTAACAGAATGTTGACTTTAGCCATAAATTGTGTCAGTGTAAAGTTAAGTATGAAAGAATTAACTGTGACTAGAATTAGCTATTACTGAAATTTTACATCTTTTTTTCCCCAGAGTATAATTAATTGAAATTTTCTTTTTTCTCCTCCCAGACTTGCTTATTATGAAATACAGTACCAGTTTTATAAGAGAGATCAGCTCATACGGAGTGTGGTTAGGCACTATAGTGAACAGGTAATTTCTTAGCAAAGCAGCTTTTAAGGAATATACTTAATAAAATATCAAAATAAAACATTTGCTTCTGATTTGTAAATGTGGTCTTAACAAAATTTATCCCAATTTATAATGTCATTACTTAATGGGGTACTTACAAGATTATTTCCTTTTCTACCACCGTTGTACCTATTTTAAAAATTTTCTCCTGTGCCTTTTTCCTTTTGCAACCATTACCACTTTGGAAAAGAGTAGTGATTTTGGCATCATTATTCTTTGGTTCTTCAGGGTCTGTTGTGGAATTGCAAGAGAAATTGTGGTAGTTTCCTCCCAGTGCTTCTGTGAGTGTGCAGGTACTCAGGTACCACTGCTGTACCTGAGCCTCTGTTTTCTGCTGGAACAGGGCTTCTCCTGTAGTATGTAGACAACATGGTAATTACATGTTCAAGTAGGGGTTTGATTTCTTTCATGTTTTTTAGTTTCTAATTATTCTCCACATAATTTAAAAGCAATGGTGATGGGAAGGTAAAAATAAATGGCCATTTTCATTTAATAAGTATATTCACCCGTGCAAGGTTGGTATAGCTTCCTATTTTATAGATTTGAAGGCTGAAGCTAATAGAGACTATGGTTTGTCCAAGGTCTCCTCACCATGAAAGGACCAGTCTGTATATCAAACCCAGTTCTAATTTGAAAAGCGTACTGGTCTGGCACCTGGTACACAGTGAGAGATCAGTTGCTGGATGTGGCGGTGGTCATTCCACACAGCTCAGTCTGTAACACCCTCCCCCCCCATTCATCTTGATGCTCTTTCTTTGAACAGTGTCAAGTGACTCAGTTTACCCTTCTCTGCTTTAGTTCTTGAAACAGGTGTATGTCCTTGTGTTGGGCTTAGATGTGCTTGGAAACCCATTTGGATTAATTAGAGGTCTCTCTGAAGGAGTTGAAGCACTTTTCTATGAACCTTTCCAGGTACTGATTTCTTTTAAAAGTTTAAATATGGGCATAAAATTTTTTTAATGACAGTAGTTCATATTTTAATTATATGGAGGAACTGAATAGTACTTAAAAGTCAGTTTTATGTATTTATTTGAAAGTACTTAAGATGACGCTGAAATCTTGTTTTAGAATTAAATGGACACATACAGTGCTTATCTGGGCAGTGAAACACAGTTGTGCTTTTGGATTTGACATAGTTATTAGGATATTTAGAATGCTACGTAGATGAAAGATTATTTTGAGGCTGTTGCAGTGCTATAGGAAGGAGGAATGGGATGTTAAAAACCAGCCTACTTTCATATTCAAGCGTTTATCTCCTCTGTCTAACTCTTAAAGAGCCCAGGAGCCCAGTGTAGTGATGGATGAGGCAGAACAAGAGAGCACAAAATCCATGGCCTCCACCAGCGGTGCTGCCGGCTTCCGTAGTCTAACACAGCTTGGTGCTGTGAGGCCACCTTCATGTTCTAGCCAGTGATTTATGCCCGTGCAGTTTTTGCCACAGAGATTGCTGAGGTCATGTTCCTAGAAAATATCGTTGATCAGAGGGAATGTTCTGTCATTAATTGAGATATGATAAAAAATTGTTTTATGTTAGTCTTCATGTGTTTTTACACACATTGTATTCATGAATTAAAGTTAAAAGTTTTAAACTTAACTAAATTTTAAATAACAGTAAACTTCCTTTGGGCCAGGGTGCTGTTCAAGGTCCCGAAGAATTTGCTGAGGGATTAGTGATTGGAGTCAGAAGTCTTTTTGGACACACCGTTGGTAGGTATCACGAGTTTATATGTATGTACATATTTTATGATGCTAATACAGAATGTGCTTATGAAAAACAAGAGATTGTGTTTAGTAAATGGGATAACAATCTCTTTTAGAAGAAATGGTCTCATGTTTTTAAATGGAAAATAATGTAATCGTCTACTGGTTTTTACATGTTAGTGAGTCAGTGTATCTTAAGTATTTGATAGGTGGCAAAAACATTTTATTTCTGTGTGAGACAGAATCATTGGTTTAAGGCGGTTGTGTGCCACGTGTTGTGAAGATGCCTTCCACGGGACCAGCCTGACTTCTCCCTCTGGGCTTTCGCTAGGTGGTGCAGCCGGAGTTGTGTCTCGAATCACTGGTTCTGTGGGGAAAGGTTTGGCGGCAATTACAATGGACAAAGAATATCAGCAAAAAAGACGTGAGGAGATGGGCCGACAGCCTAAAGATTTTGGAGATAGCCTGGCCAGAGGAGGAAAGGGCTTCCTCCTAGTAAGTTTCCCACACAGTCTTCAAGAAACCTTTAACTTTTACATGAACACTTTGAAGTATGTAGTCTAGATGCTGTGGAAACCCAGGTGTCCAGGTCTGTCTAAGGAGGGATAATTTGTGGACTCGATGGTTTTCTTTTTGTTTTTCTCATCCATCCTTGTCCCCCGAGAGCCGTCCTCAAATGCCACACATAATTTTTCGTTTGATCTGCAGTGGAACCGGAACGGTGGTGCTTGAGTGCCGGTGTGGCGATGAGGCTCCCTGAGGCAGATGAGGCTCTTCAGCCCCGCTCCCGGCGATGGTTTCCTTGGCAGGAGTGTGTGGAAATGAAGTGTGACAAAATGGGCACTGCCCTTCTGTACTTTGAAGTAACTGTAAATGTATATGGGTGACATGCAAAAGCTGCTAAACTCTATAGGTTCTGTGTGATTATTCCCCTTAGAAATAATTATAGGAACGTATGTTTTCCTTTTAATAAGTAATTGAAACATTATAGGCAAGACAGAACACTCTGGACCACTGCTTACCACTTTCCAGAAAGAGCTGATCTTTACAATTTAGTGTGTTCTTCATTGTCCTGTCTTTGTCCTTTTGACATAGAGACATAATAGGAAATGGAGGTAATGTTACACTACTGTTTTTGACAGTATCTATGAATATGTAACTATATTGATGTTTTAATTATTTTTTTTTTGAGACTGGGTCTTGCTTTGTAGTTCAGGCTGGCCCTGAGCTCACTATATAGCCCAGGCAAGCCTCGAACTCAGCAATCCTCCTGTCTCTGCCTCCCGAGTGCTGGGATGACAGGCGTGAGCCACCACGCCCTTCACTGTGGTATGTGGTATTGATTGCTGGTGGGCATGAGTCACCACGCCCGGCACTGTATGTAGTTACTGGGGATCCAACTCAGGACCTTGCACTTGCGAGGCAGGTGCCAGAACCACTGAGCTAAATCTCTGGCCCTTGATGTTTTAATTTTGAGAATAATTTCAGAAAACTGCAACTGCTAGTTAAGCCAGTGATTTTATAAGCTGTGTCTTACATTTTCTGAAATGCTATTATTTGTCAGATTATTTGCTGATTTTCTGAGTTTCCTTTATTTTCAGTTTTGTACACTTCCATTAAATTTAAACAATATAATTAAGATGTCTAATGAGATCCTAGATTATTTCATTCAACTGGTTTTTAATTAACGGGGAAACGGAGGCTTACAGAGGTTGAATCAGCTGCCCACACACAGCTAACAGGTAACAGAGCCAGATTTAGGATCTTTTTTTATTTTATTTTATTTTTATTTTTTTTAATTGCATTCTTTATTGGTACAATTTGCATACATCTCACAATCACACATAACATTGGGGAATTTGTACCAATATATGACACAGCCAATTCTCATTTTTAACCATATCCCCCCCCACACCTCCCCACCCCCTATATACATGTTCTTTTATTTTCTTTCAGAATCATATTTATTCCTTCCCCTCATTATATCCCCACACCAAATTTCCTTTGGAAATTTCCCATTCTAAAAAGATTGTCATACTACTAGAACTCATTGGCATCTACCAGTGCTCATATCAACGAGAAGATCCGGTATTTGCCTATCTGTGTTCTATTGCTCTTTTTTATTTGTTTTTCTGCTCTTTCTTAAGCAACATTTCACTTCTGTGGGATATTTCAATTTAAAAATTTCTGTGACTTAATATTTTAAAAATCATAATGTGTGCACACGTTTACATAATCAAGTGGGTCTTGAGTCTTTTAATTTTTGTTTCTAGTATGTTTGTAGAGACCTCTAGTGGTTGGTTTAAAATTAAGCAGCTTGTCTCCAGGGAATCTTTATGATTGATTTCTCTTTCAGGGTGTTGTTGATGGAATGACTGGAATAATAAAAAAACCTGTAGAAGGTAGGTAGATAGCATTTCCTTCCAGTACAAAGTCTGAAAAGTCGTTGCTTGATAAACAGAATAGATATTGTTGCTATGAGATATTTGAGAAAAACTACTAAGTTTTGTATTCATAGTCTTAAGTCATTCAGTGTGTTTTCCGCAGAAAGCAAGTACGGTAAGTAGAGACACTGATTCAGATTTTGAATGCTGTTTTCATCAGGGCCATCAGCATATTAGATTGAGACCCTCACTAGTAATTGACTTGGGCTTCTTTTGCGGTTGTCTAATAACTCATTTAAAAGGTACATGTTCTTCAATGCAATCCCTGTCAAAATCCTCGTTGGCTCTTTTCAGCAGTTGACAAGCCAAATCTGAAATTTACATGTAAATTCAAGAGACCTAAAATAGCTGAAATAGTTTTGAAAAAAGGACAAGTTAGGCGGACTTAGACTTCACAGTTTTAACACTTGTTAAGCTATAAAGCTGTAGTAAGAATAGACATAGATCAATGAGATGTAAGTGACAGTTGACAGTCCAGAAATAAACCCTTACTGTTATGGTCGATTGATCTTGGCAAGGGAGCCAAGATAAATCTATAAGGGAAGAATAGTCTTTTCAGCAGATGGTGCTGAGCCAACTGGATATCCACATGTGAAGAAGACTAAAACTGGATCCTCACCTATATTGTAGTGTATAAAAATAAACTCAAAACCGGCTAAGTTGCTAAACATAAGAGCAAAAGCATAGAACTCAGAATAAAATAGAGGAGCAAATCTCCATTACTTGGGTTTAAGTGTAGATTTCCTAGATGTGACACCAAAAACACAGATTAAAAAAAGATAAAGTAGATAAATTATACTCTGATATATCAGAGTTTAAAATTTTTAGTGCCTAAAAGGGCACCATCAAGAAAGGGAAATAATCCACAGAAAGGAAGAAAATTTTAGACCATATATTTGACGAAAGACTTGTTTGTTGAATGTAGAAAGAACTCTTATGGCTCTCAATTTAAATGGGCAAAGAATATGAATGGACATCTCTCCAAATGAGATGTATGAGGTGTGATTGATACATATGATGAATGTTTACATTTAAAAAAATTACTACCATAAAGACATACTTACCCCGTTGTTCTTGTCACTTTTGAAGAGTTCAGGAACTTGTCTTTGTTTGTTTGTTTTTTTTCTTCGAGACAGGGTCTCACTTTGTAGTTCAGGCTGGCCCTGAACTCACTGTAGCCCAGGCAAGCCTTGAACTCAGCAATCCTCCTGCCTCTGTCTCCTGAGTGCTGGGATTACAGGCGTGAGCCACCACGCCTGGCACTGCAGTGTGTGGTATTGATTGCTGGTGGGTGTGAGTCACCACACCCAGTATTGTTGTTTGTGGTTACTAGGGATCAAACCAGGGACCTTGCCCTCGCTGGGCAGATGCTGGAACCACTGAGCCAAATCCCTGGCCCTGGGAACTTCTCTTTAGTGTCTCTTCAAGATGTGGTCAACAGCACAGTGAATGCTGCTATGGAGAACCAAGCAGCGGGGAGCAGGCCTTAGAAAAGCATTACTGCTGTTCACAGGGCCTGGCACCGTGCTTGTCTCTCTCCCAGCGTTACAGTAGCCACTAAAGATAAGGGTTTTGAATGAATCCAGAACATTGAGGCAGCTGGGACAGTGCAACTTTAAGATACTCCTGGAAGAACACTTCTAGTACTGCTGCAGAGAGTGGTGAGGAGGATGGGTTGCGTGTGCTTCGGAGATGGAGGAGAATGCTGAGGGAGATTATTGGCAGTGTGTCTTTTCCTGTGCTACACATTTTTTTAAATCTAAACTCACCATGTTTTCTGACCACTTGTACAAATGGCTAGTAGACACATGTGATTAGTCGTCAGGGAGTCATACATAAGAGCACAATAAGATTCTACTTTCCTTAAGAGGGCTAAAAGCAAGACAGTGTGGGGAAGTCAGACCCTCTCACAGTACTGCCAGGATTGCAGACTCGTACAGCTCCTGTGCAGGAAGATTCTGACAGTGCCCCAAAGGCTTCGTGTGGACTGTCGTGTGAGTCTTCTCTTCTGCTGTAAGAAGCACACTGAGAGAGCTGAAGAGATGTTCAAAAACCTGACCACAGCAGCTTATTTACTGTCGCCAGAGGACCTGTCTCTCACCTGGTGCAGGAGTAATTGAAATAGAGCATATGCGTTCAGTGGAGTATTGTCGCTCCAGGAGAAGAAACCAAACACTAGTACATGCTGTGCAATGGATGACCTGTGAAAACATGGTGTGAAGTAGAGAAAGCAGTCACACTAGACCACAGACCGGGTAATCCCATTTGTGTGAATTGTCCAAAATAGGCAAGTCTGGTGAAATACATAGTATGTCTGGGTGGCTTTTGAGGTCTGGAGAGAGAGCACGGAAGGAAGAGGAAGCAAACCGGGTGGGTCCAGTGAGGACAAATTGGGTGAGAGTGAGGGTTTGCTAAGGAACCCAGAGTTTCTTTTGAGGCCTGATGGAAACTTTGAAAAATCATAGTGATTTTACTTTTCCAGTTAACTTGTTATGATTTTTGAAAGAACATTGCTTGAAAGATCTTGATGATTATTCTAGAAAATGAGAATATATTCTGGTCAGCTTTTGGGCCTCCCAGTGACAGGTGCTGATTGACCTACTGAGCGGCTCTCAAACTAGCCCAAGCCTGTCTGGGATTATCTGCAGTTCTAACTGCCCCCGATCATTGGCTTCACCCTCGGGATTTTTTGATTCAGTACATCTGTGCCTGGGGCCCAGGAATTTGCATTGAACATACTTTAGTACCACAGTTTTCTCATGTGAGGATTAAATTTTGCTTCTTTAGGAAAGCCAAGCTCTCGCAGCTTTGTGAGTTTGGCTCATGTTGCTGTTGAGTTCCAACTCGTGTATTTTAAAATATCTTCATATATTCACTGCCTTTCATTTTCTGAAGGTGCCAAAAAGGAAGGAGCTGCTGGATTCTTTAAAGGAATTGGGAAAGGGCTTGTGGGTGCTGTGGCTCGTCCAACGGGAGGCATTGTCGACATGGCCAGCAGCGCCTTCCAGGGCATTCAGAGGTCAGTGGGCACCTCCATGCACAGTGCTGGCTCAGAAATGAGTCAAATGGTTCGTGGATTCTTAAGGATATTTATGTCTAATTGGAAGCTATTGATAGCTTGATGAGGTAGAGGGCCGCCAGAAACGAATAAGAAAAGATTTATTGCTCAGTTTCTCTCTCTTTACATTTATACTTATTTATTTTGGCAGTACTGAAGATCAAACCCAGGATTATTGTATCACTGACCTATACTCCTATCCCTTTTTAAATTTTTATTTAGAGACTGGGCTAAGTTGCTCAGGCTAGTCTGGTATTTGTGAACCTTGTGCCTCAGCCTCCTCAGTAGCTGGGATTACCGGCATGTGCCATCGTGACCAAAATGGTAGGCCCTATGCCAAGCACTGAGCTGAGCACTGAGTAAACAAAGAGCAGGTGACCTAGTCTTTGCTTTTACTATTTGACATTTTCTTTAAGAAGGTGCTAGGAGACTTGGGTTCAGATTTGGACTTACTACTTTTTGCTTTCTTTGGGGTACGTTACATAAAACTATCTTTGGTTTTTTAACCAGATATTTATGTGATTAATCAACATGTGATTTGTATTTATTTTGAAAGATTTTCACATAGTACACATTTCTGGCTCCATGTTTAGGGCAGCAGAATCAGCTGAGGAGGTGTCAAGCCTCCGACCCCCTCGCCTGATCCAGGAGGATGGTATCATCCGTCCATATGACAGACAGGAGTCTGAGGGTTATGACTTGTTCGAGGTAAGTTCTATTCTTCATGATTATGGAAAGAGTTTAACTTCAAGGATTTCTAGGACCAAGATTTCAGGGTCCCTAAAGTTCCTGACTGATGAACTTCATTGAAGGCTTATACATGATTTGTAGAATGGATTTTGATTATTTGTTTTTTATTTTAGCATAGCATGTTAAATGTAAGTAACTGGTGAGTTTTTTTTTTTTTCTGCACAGCAGCAAAGCTTTTTGGTGCAGGAAAGATGTTAAAAGAAGTCAGACTATTCATTTAGTTAACGATGTTGGTTTCCTGCTTTGTAGCTAATTGCTGGAATTTCACTGCTTGTTTTTCTTTCCACCAAATTAGTTTATTTGCACTGCTTCATAAATCTAGATTTATTCAGGTGAACATAACTGGAGGAGAGGAAAAAAGGTACTATACAGTTACAGTTTTGTTAACCTTTAAAATTTTCAGTCTGTTAGTTTTAACTTTCTTGTATTGAAACATATATACATAAGTAAATTGCCATTTTTCTCATCACTGGCTTTTCTCCAAAGACAATTTATTAATATTTTTCTTCTTTGACTTTAAAATAAAACTCATAATCATCTTTAGCCTTTGGTTTCTATTGTATGTGATTCCATTTTATCTTTTTGCTTGCTTCTAACTCTATTTTTTTTCTTTTTCTGCCTACACAGCAAGAACTGGAAATACAAGAGTAAATGTTTCCTATACTACTACTTGATTTCATCCTTAAATCGAAACAAACTGTGCTATTGACTGTGTGTGAGTCAGATTGAGAGTCAGCTTTAATGAAATTGTCATTAGAACTCTTAACCGCCACCTGAGCTTTTGATAGTAGTTTGACTACAAATGAAAATGATAGTATATCTGATAACACAGTGTTAGGGATAAGAGATGCATATAAAAGATGAAAGGTTATAGGAAGTGGCTTTCTCTGTTAAGGTAAAAGACAGACTCAAAGTAGATAATTTGGCTATCATTTTGAAAATTTTGCCTTACGATGTTTATGTGCATTACAGGTAAAGTTGAAAAAGATTTTATGTTCAGTCTATTGACTTGTGTGTTTACAAGTCATAATGGTAGGATATTAAGTAAAAATTTTTGCTTCACAGATAACTAAATTTATCCAAGTTATGGGATAGTGAATTGGGGCCATGTTTTAATACATGAGATGTCAGTTGCTCTGAGTCTGTCTTTAGACTAAATGAGTTGTCACATGAATTTTGAGACTGTTCCCTTTTCCCCTTGTAATCTCATGTTATATCCATTCTCTTATCTTTATGCTTTTCAAGTCTCCACCCTCTTTGTAGCTTATGCTTACTTTGTAATTTTTAGGTTTACCTAGTGTGAATAGAAATAGAATATATAATTAAACATGTTTTAATAAGTGATGGAGATGTTCACTTTGGTTTAGCAGCACCTATCTCATAGTTTTGTGCTCTGCACAGAATTAAAACCAAACTATAAAATTAGATTTCCTAATATGTTGCGTGTC